>OMOW01025605.1:0-19400 GCA_900312555.1 Lamprogrammus exutus | reverse complement strand
CAGATCTTACCTCAGGCGCATGTTGGGAGTGAATTAGCTGTTCACAGGCCCGAGTGTGCTTGTGGGGGTCTGCTTATTAAAGCCAGAAGCACTGCAGAAAGCATTTGTATGAAGGGAGGGAACATTATAACCACAAAAGGATGGTTATGAATGTAACTATGGCTCTATGAATAGCGGATGATTGCCAGAGGAGGGACTGTGCTTACCACCTGGATATCTATCATGTTCACACACAGGTTAAGTACCTATAACAACAAAGTCACTTGCAAGCTGGCCATTGTGGGCAACAGACCCCTATGTAAGCATTGTGTACACCCAGAAAATGTTTTCTTTAGAACGATGCTACCGAGTGCTGGCTAAACACTTAGGTCATCCAGAATCCAGAGAACAAGATTCTTTCTCTCTAAACCTGAGACAATGCCAAAAACCTGGATGACTCATACCAACAACGTAATGGGGGAAGCATTACTCATTTGGCACTGTTGAGCTGTCAGTAAAATGGCCGAATTATTCACAGCCGCGTTCACCTTGAAGAATGGGGCAAATATATTATGTCAAAAATGTTGCTGCACCTGCTGTCAGCCAGACAAATCTGTACCTGTACAAAAAGTTTCAACAATCGCTTGTAAATTCCCTACCCTGATAACACACTGCCTTTTATTCCCAACATAACAAAACGATCTATCAGACTGCTGAAACTCAACTATCATCTTGTTTTAGAGCTCAAAATCTGCAGAGAACACGAGGCCTGAACTCATCCTCCAACATTTCTCCATAACTGAGAAAGTTAAAACTGTACAGTCATTAATATTAATTTTCAAAAGTTAACCACCAGTTTGTGAAACTTCATTCAACAATCATGGTAGATAAAGATAGCTAAATGTTCCAGGTTTAAACAGCTAATATTATTATTGAACCAACAGAGCAATTAAAATAGGGTTTTCTAAACTAAACGTTTTACAGTATAAGCCGAAGTGTTGGATCACGATTTTAAGCAGCCGCTTCCGGCCTGTAACAAACTATCAGTCAATAAGCTAGTAGACATTAGGGCCCTCTCTATCGATTTACAAAATAATTGATTATTTCGATTAATCGAGTAGTCGATATTTGTAAAGGTACATACTCTGAGTATGTGTCCACCAGAGTCTGTTTCTCACTGTGAGACAAGATAAAGAAATTAACACTACAAATTCCCAATCCCAACTAATAATTATTATAAATCATCATAATTTGGCCAATTTGATATGGATGTTATATTGCCATTTAAGACATGGACCAATAAATGGTGCACTGTCACTTTAAGACATGATGTGTTACATTTTCATTGGTTGTTATCTGGTAGTGCAGAAAGAGACTGCACGTGATGTACCCATCTTCCACGAGGCCGGTTGCTTATTTACAAAAGACTTATAAAACTAAAGCACCGGGGAGAAAAAAGTTGTCAAAATGGAATAAGAGTTGTTGACTTACTTCAAGTGTGCAATACAACGTTGGTGTTACCACCTGGCAGTGTTCTGTCGCTGTGAGGAAGAACTTAGCTTTGCTTAGCACCGCGTCAGGTGCTGTCTTGACATTTTCCCATTTGCAGAATAATCGATTACATGTCATTTTGATACATTTTATTTTTCAATTGAGTAGTTGATAGTAATCCATTAATTGTGACAGCCCTAGAAGACGTTTGTTCACTATAAAGCATACAAGACATCCAAATGTCTATGGTGTAAGCAAGCTGAAAGGCGGCTAGAAGACAAACAAAACAATGCCTCCTGCCATAACACCCTAGGGGACGTCCTGCAAAGTTGAACGTCAACACAAGTTACACAGAAAGCGACAGCTAACTGGAAAATACAAACTGCCTAACTGATCACGTGAAGATGAAAAACCTCCTGCCTGGCTGACTTGTATTTTGTGGGAACATTGAGTGAGCCACTTAGATCACAGATTACTTTGTTGGTATGGGTTCTGCATCATGTGTCTGATAGATGTCCATGTGGCAGTCAGAAAAAACAAAAACACAAGAACACACTTTGAGGTCAATGAGGGATAGGGGAAAGTGGTAGGAATAGAAAATGGGTGATTTATGTCAGTTGTGAAGGCCTGTGAGGAGGATGAAAAAGAACAACTATATTACTTAATATAGTTATATGTATATACAAAAGTGAGAAAAACTGGATAGAGGGAAGAAGTTGGTTGAATAAAAAAGAGGATGGACATGAATGAGGGGAAATAGAAAGGAACAAATACAAACAGATGGACAGAGACACAGGTCCACTGAGGAATCTAGTACGTGGTTTGCTACTAGATTTATAGGTGACTCTCTCTGACGTTTGGTGGTAAACCGTCCAGCCTGTAAAAATGAATATAAGAGGGAAGAAGAGAAGAAACAAGAGAGACACTTCTGTAAAAGTCCACAGATACTGGGATGAGAAACCCCCACCAATAAAAGAACCAGCAAAGAATATTGAGGAGTGCACAATATTTTGGAAGCCACCGGAAAATCTGATTATCATTCGAGTTTTAGTTGATCATTACTGCTGATAATCCACAGCCTTATTAGGAGTGTCTCCAAAGTCCAACTATAAACTCAGGTTATTGTGCTTGGGTACCAGTAGAGAATACGGATGACCTGGATGGATACATTTCGGGAAAAAAATTACAAATGTGTATGCCTAAGCTATGACTAATGCGTGTTGATAAAACAAAATGCCTCGTTTTGTGAAATGGTGAGTTAGTGTGAGTTAGTAGTATATGGCTGAGAAATCAATGTCGGTGAACATACACAGGTGGTCATACGTAAGAAATGATGTGATTCTGTGATCCCGTGACGTGGGTCGGTTCATGTGTCAATCCTTCAAGGTGACATTCTTGAAAAATGGTGTCCATGTGTGGACCAGGTGAACCCTTTTAAGCATTCATCCTAGCGTTAATGCCGGTTTTGTTTTTAAACTCAAGAATCTGTGTGTGTGTGTGTGTGTGCGCAAATCTGCACATATATCCATTGTCTACCTTGGCCATGGACCGTTTGGTTGGACATTCCATCGCTATGTAGTCCAGCATATATGTTGTCTGAGGAGAAAGAGCCCTTCAAGGAGCACGGCTGTTGGGTCTGGACCAGCTCTGGGGCTGTTCTGGGCAGAGTGCTGGAGCTTGAGCTTGCGCTGGAGTAGGCAGAACCATCCGACAGAACTGAACTTTTAGCCGGGGAGCTGGATGAGCTGGGAGCACTCTCACCTTGTTGGAAAAAAGCGTCACAGTGAATCACTTTCTGAATCTCACATTCACGTTGTTCCATAGTTCTCATGTCCTGCTCTATTTACTTCTGTTCTTCAATTCACACAACTTAATTTTCACCAACCACTTATCACCCCGCCACCCCAAACCACACACGCTTCCTCTCACCAGTAGTAGTGTTGACATTGTTCTTGAGCTGCTGCACCATGGGATTGAGCAGCTTGCCAGCCTTCAGCTTCTGTTTGCTAGCCCTTCGCCTGCGGCCACTTGGGGGTGCAGCATGAAGTAGGCCTACACTGGGAGGCAGACTTTTACCCAGCTCCTTGTACAGATGCTCAATCTCACTCCTCTGGAATGCCTGCAGCTCAGAGATTTCCTTCATGTGTCTGATGAGAAGTTAGAGAGAGGAAAATGGTTACTGAAATGCTGATAGTTTATTCAAGGTTCTTATGAAAGGATTCCATCAGTAGTTCACTAGTGAATCATCCCCTCAAGTAGTCTTCTAAAGCCTCATTATGCAGTGATGTCAGTGTCAAGAGGAAGGAGACAGTCTAGCTCTGCATTACCTAGCAACAAACTCAGCTTTGTAGAAAAGTTACGATAAAGGATAAAGCAGGCTCTGTACAGTGACGTGCTTATTTAATACTTAATAGTGAGTAATGCATTTCATGAGAACACTGGTAACAAACCCTAAGATGTGTATGCAGTTGTGGGTGAGTACGTGTGTAAGTCAATTACTTTTCTCTCAGTTTCTGCAGTTCTTTTCTCATGTCGGCATCCTCAAACTCTGAGTCATTATCACTGCTGACATAGGAGGAGTGGGCAGGCCCTGTAGAAGGTGAGGGGGCGTGACCATTCATTGCCACGGACTGTCGACTCGGTGACTCGGAGTGCTCACTTTTGCTGCGCCCTGAGCGTCGCAGGAAGGCCACTGCCCTCTTCATGAGGTCACTTCCACTGTGCTCAGTGAGGGCGTGAGCTGGGGGAGCAGGGTGGGCCAGAGGAGGGGCTATGCCATCTTCATCTGCTGACTCAGAGCAGATAAGAGAGGAGTGGTGGCGGCGATGGGTGGGTGTGTCAATGGTATGAGCCCTAGGGATATGGCATGGGGTGGCATCGGGGCTGGAAGCAGGGGTGGCTTGGTAGAAGTTTGGTGGGGCAGAGTAACGGTGACTACATGGGGGTTTGGAGGTTTCTATGTTGTCATCATTAGCTGCTGTCACAGAGAACCTGCCCACCGCCTCAATGCCTTTTTCTCTCTTGCCTTGGCCCTGGGTTTGAACATATGCCCCTCCAGAGCCACTAGAGTGAGCTGGGGAACAGCATGTGCTGTGGCTCCTTTTGTCTGCATGACAAATGACATCTGGGGGAGTAGGGATGACCTGTAAGAAAGAGAAAACTTGTTTTCATAACAACATGACTGTACACAAGAATAATTACTAATAAGTATAATAATTACGTAATAACTTATCCAAGTTATCTACAGTAAGAAATATAAAGCACTTGAACCGGATGTAGCACAAACAATGACACAAGCTATGGCATGTTTAATATAATTTAATGTGGTTAAATCAAGTTTTTATTGAACATGCTTGCTCATGGAGCATCTTGAGACATTATTCTTACTTGAAAACGGCTTTTGGAGCTATAGGAACTGGAGCTGGTAGACAAATTTCTTCTGTTCAGTGCCCTGTTAGCTTAAAGACCAGAAAAGAGAACTAGTCAAACATTTGTCAAACAATCATACAATAATAATGTGACATTAAGTGGACATCACATTGAAATGTAGTTATCTCCTTTTTGTTATCTACCTGCCACCGCAGAGTCACTTAGTGCACCCACACTATCCGTACGCTCAGGAATTTGTGGCTGGAAGAAAAAGAATGATAGGGGTGGGGGTTGCAATTAGTTGAATATTCAGTGTTAAATCTGATTGTGTGCTAAGACAAGCCTTTGTTTTTAGTAGCATGCGCACACACATACACACACACACACACACAGACACACACACAGACACAAAAAGAGGCTGCTGGAGGGACAGATCATAATGCAGACAGCCGTAATTTTTATGCCCCCTTGATTTCCTAAACACAGCATTAGTCATGCTCTTTACAACCTATAGTCAAATCAATAACACAATGCAGGGCAGCGATTCAATGACGTTGCCATGAACTTATTTACTGACCAATGGCTCCCCCTTCTTCTTTGTGACAGCTCCCTCACTAGTCTGGCCGTCAGAGACTGGTGGTGAACTGAATCCCTCTGTGCTGGAGGCCTGGGCATCAGATGACATGTTGGAGGGCTGAGAGGGTGCATGCTCCTGATACAATAGGTTTCTCAGCTTCTCATCCAACGTCTTGATGGTACGGTCAACAAATTCCACTCTTCGTGGTCCCTCACTATCCGACTCCGCTGGTCCCCCACCTGCTGGCTGCTGCTGCCCTGATGACTGGGAGTGCTGAGAGGCCTGATGTGCTGGACTCTGTGGCTGGGACGTCACTGTTCCAGGCTGCATGGGTGTGGCATATGGTTGCTGCAGGACCACTGACTGTTGGGAAGGAAGCTGAGGTGGTAGGTCTCCAGTAGGACTGGGCTTCTGATTGGGCTGATTAGTTTCACATGACGCAAAACCACCAGCGGCTCCTTTATCAGTACCATTCACATCCAGAGACACGGGAGGCACAATAGCACAGCATGGCATGTCTGTCACCATAGAGACAGCAGAGATACGAGGTTCTTCCACAGGATGAGAGCTGTGACAGCTACCGCCAGCGGCGGCAAGAGTATGTTTGGTTACACAGGGTTGAGGTTGCTGGACACGGGTTTTACCCATGTTTGGGTCCTGAGGTTGCACTGAGGTCTGAGATGCAGCGGGCAGAGAGGTGGATGGGGTTTTGGAGGATAAAGATGCAATTGGAGCAGACGCTGCAGGAATGTTGCTGTTGGGCCTGACTGATGATGAAGCAGATCTTTCAGATTCTGGGGAAATAAGAAGATCAGACTCAATTAGCACTAGAATGGGGAGTTCAATGGCCAATGTTGTGAGGAAGAGGGGTTGGGTCCGTGGGTGCCAGAGTGTTATATCTTTGCTTGTCTTTCACCATCAGGCCATGTCAGTTGATGTATAGAACCAGCCCTTCATTTTTGCCTTGAACCACTGCAGCAGTACTCTTACATAACTGACCCTGGGAGCTCAGCTGCACACTCTAATACATGTGAAGCATCTTCAGGTTCAACAGCAAGCCACTAAAAATAAGCCATTGCACTGTATATACTCAAATATAATCCAACTGAAGGAGAAAGCAAATCCCCATATTCAAGAAATCAGTTTATTGATTTGTGCATCTGAGGACATGAGGGAAGCATTAATGGTGTGCAAACATACCCTGGTCTGCAGAGGTGTGAGACGTAGTTTTCTCTTTGTCTGGCATGGGCGTCTCAGCCACAGGGCAGATGATAAACCAGCGCTTGCCAGTGTGGAGAACTGTCAAGGACACAGACACACACAAACTCATAAATCCAAATCTACTTTAAAATCTATTCACTAGGAGACCCAAAAGGATTGACTGTTTGAAAGTGCAAGGTGAAAGAAGATAGACAGATGTTTCAGTAATGTATGAAATCTTTCAACTGGACAAAAAGGATGAAGCCTCACCATTTTGCTGATACACCAGCTGTGGGGCGCTGGGTGCAGTGGCATTCAAACCCTAAAGAAAATGGAGGAATATATGGAGTTAGTGCATCTGTATTAATTTAATAAACAAAATTTAAAAGGCTTCCCCAACAAGCCAAAGAGCTGAACTTTAGAAAGGGGAATTAGTTAGATCAAGATGTCACATCAGCAAGAATGATATTTTTGGCAGCGCTCCCTGGCATTGTTGCACGCACAGTCAATCTTGAGAGTGCTGTCAGGAGGATGACATATCCAAGTAATACCCACCATTCACTGTCAACAGTTCCTTTCTCACCTCTGCTCCCAGTGTGCCGCCAGCTCCTTCATTCTGTTGGGGACTGCCGCCCTGATCGGAGCTCCTCTCACCCTCAGTGTCCTCACTCAGCATGTCCTCAGCCTTGTCCACGATATCCTTCAGCTGTTCGATAAACACCTCTTTTTCGAGAGGCAGAATGAAATCATTCTCCACCTGAGATGAGGATGAAGAAAAAAGCAACAGAGAGTTACAAGTTTTTCTCATACAAACTAAGACTTAAAATAAATCTGCACTAATGGGCTGTGTAAGAAACAATAGATACAAGAGGGCAAATACGCTGCAACTAATAAATACAATTATTTCTAGATATACTCAATGATTAAATGTGTCTTATTGGCAAAAGAAGGTACATATCTAGATTTATGGCTTATGAAAATCAAAGGACAATGACCTCTTTTGCATGATGTTGCAAGATTTGTAAGTATGTCAAGAATGTGACATCATTTAATGTTCAAAGCAATTAGGTACAGAGGCAAGGGTCAAAAATGCATTGCTTTAGTGAGCGCCATAAACAAGTATTCCCAGTGGGTCACCAATTCATACGTGATGAGTTTGTGGAGCACTCATGCTATGAAATATTCATCGATCTATAAGCATGAACCCTAATATGAGCTGGTTGAGATTAGAGGAAAGAGAAGGAACAGCAGAGAAACTGACATTTTTGCTGCATTGCAGTTGAGAGCAGCAACACAGGGAGTGTCAGAGCTCTGGTGTAGAAGGAAGCATCTCAAAAAATGCACATTTTAGCATACACATCTGAAAAACATTTAAACCAATTTAAGTGGCAACAATTCAGTCTCCTTTTCAAACATACCATGTAAGTGGCAATCTCTTCTGGTGCATCTCCATCCAGATCAAACTTGAAAGTGACCATCTTGTGGTTATGGGTTTCCAACTGGCACTCTACCATCTTATCACCTGTGTTACACACCTGTACCATGAGAGAATGCAATAAATAGAATTTATCGCTGAATCGCATGAATGCAAAAATGTGTTCTCAGTTGTAATATAACTTGGCTACCCACATTGAGCATGCTGAGCTTCAGCCTGCTAATCCTCTCTTGCCGAGAACGAGTGCGTGTGGACCTGCGATGGTGTTTACGGGTCTTCCCTTCACCCTTACTTCCATGCGTCCCCTCATAACCATCACTCATCTCCTTCCCGGATGTGGCATCAGAGTTGACGCTAGTTTGGGGAGAGAAAAGGTAGTAAGTGCAAATATTGCTTCATTCACAGAAACTCAATACCCAAATGAACAGTTTAACCTTAAGTGCTGGTGAGCTCAGAAACAAAAAAATGCAAGGAGTTTTTGCAAGGTTCCCATTATGTTAATGGGGATGTTGTTATGGGTCAAGTTTATTTGTATAACCCAATGCCATACAATGTCTCAAAGGGCTTTATAGGCTGACACAACAGTAGTTTCCAACCCAGCCCAAGCTTGGTAATAAAAAAATCTCAGCATAAGGGGGGAAAAAAATAGAAGAAACCTCGGGAGAGGCAATTGAGAGAGATTGTATCTCCTCAAACAGCCAGGTGTGCAATAGGAACTGTAAGTGTGGAAGCAGACAAATTACAAAGGGACAAAAAGAGCTGCAATAATACAGGAATTAATAAATGCAGCACTCGTGTCCTGTTCCAGTAAGAGGATCTCGAGACTAAATAGATGTGGTCACCATGGTGTTCTCCAGCCTTAAGGGGGGACATAATACGGACTTAATTAAAACGCCTGAGAATGTGCTCTGGACACCCTGTTTAGGTTTCTAATCACAGGCCATCTAATATTGTGAGAGGGGAAGGGAATTCCTTAATCACTGCATAGTTCTCTCAGTGTTTCATTTCAGTGTTTCAAGTGTAGTACTGGAGTGACAACAGAGCAGTTAAATCGTCGTGGTACGTCGCAGTGATCAGCTGATATGTCAGTCAGTGATGGTTTTAGGCATCGGCAACATAGGCGGAGTGAGGAGGGGCGTGGACATCCACTCACTTACACACATGCTTGTATCTGACTACAGTGCACGAGCTCTCAAACTCAAAGTGCCTTCTTAATTTCACCACAATTGTTGCCTGATGCTTTAAAGCCTTGTAGTGAGGGCTGCTGTGTGTGCTGGCAGCAGGTTAGCTGGCTGAGATTAGCTTCATCTAATATGAATTTTAGTGTCACTATCACGTAACCGCCAAACACACCTGCAAAGGGGAAATAAGCTAGTACCTGTCATAACTCTGTCCACCAGTCTGCTTCTCTGCAGCTTGATCCTACAGACAGAACAAACATTAGAAACTAACAATCAGAAGGAACGGATAATAGATCGTATATCACATGGATCAAGTATTTCATTTTGTGAGATTAGATTCCTGACAGTAACCCGAGAGGTGAAAATAGAGTTGTACTGTATGTGAATGTACAAGTAGCTTCCCAAAGCAAGGTGGCCTGATGAGGAATTGAAATTGTAGGACATAAAACGTGTGGAAATAAGTTGTGTGTCCATACCTCCAGGCTGGTCTCTGTTGGACCCTGACCTGTGGCCCCTGTGAGAGCACTGAGCTGTTTTTGCTGACTCAGGTCAGAATTGGCGGACCCAGGCGACGCTTTTTGAGAGTCAGTGGGCTGCAGCGCAGGGATCTGGCCCTGAACGCGACTCTGGGCCGGTACCTGGGCCTGTGGAGGCAGCTGGCATGAGACCTTGTTGTGGTCCATCTGGGCAGCAGTACTGCCTGTGCCGGGATCGAGCCCACCCTGCAAACGTGGGGAGAGGACTGCAGGTTGGACAAGCTGAGCATACAGACTAATGTGTAACAATCTTTTACATTAGAAGATCTGAAGAGATTGTCCGATATTTCTTTAAATATTTAACTGCTATTTTTCTGTCTATGAAATATGAATAACAGCATTTATCAGTATGTCCAACAAATCAACCACAGCATATTCAGTAGAAAAAGAGCTTTGCTAGTTACTTTTTACAGAAACTAACTTTTAAAGATGAAGAAAAAACCCCCAGTTTCACCAAAGCAAATCCACCCTTGACACACACACACACCGCTCCAATTCACGCCTACTTGGTAAACATCTAATGTATGTTGCAGCCATCATAATTACCTGTATCAGAGGCTGAGTGCTGGTAGTTGTTTGAAGGTGTGTGTTCTGGAGCAAAGCAGCGTGTGTGTGCGTAGGGAGTGTGGTTAACGCTGCTATAAATGCAGGTTGTGAATGCGGAGCTTCGGATCTTACACTCTGCTGAGCAGTGGGGCACTGGTGCTGTGGGGAAGTGGGGCCCACCATACCCAAAATGTGTGAGGGGGAAGGAATGAGGGACACTGGGATGGGTGAAACCAAAGTATTTTCAAAATGCAAAGGGGAAAGGGGAGAGAGTGAGGGGGTTACAGGGAAAGTCTGGCCAGGAGAGAGGAAGACATGAGTAAGAGAAGAGGAGGTTGAAGAGTAGGGAGCAGACAATGAGTTAAGGTAGGGGGATTCACAGTCAGTCACAGCTGGCATCACCTGGACTGTGGGGTACTGTGAAGGAAACTGAGAAAAGGAGACATAGAGGAAAGTCACATAATCCAAAGACAAGGTTCAAACTCAGGAGGGAGTTGCAACAAGATAACCAGCATCAAGTTTACACTGTTATTTGTCCAAAAAATAATAATCCAAGCAGAATAATGACGAATACATATCGCACACAAAAAGTATCAAAGAGGCAAGCCATCTGTGAAAGCAGTGAGAATGGTGTATGAGAATACCTGGGATGTGTGTGTTGGTGGTTGAGAGGTTGAAATCTGAAGCGGTTGCAGTTGTTGGTGTACAGGCGCCTGCACCATTTGCTGGTGAGGAGGTAGCGCCTGCACTGGCACACCAGAGGACGACTGGATAGGATTCTGCCCATGGCTCTGTCCATCTTGTCCAAGCTGTGACGCCAGCAAAGAGAAGAACACAAGGAAAAGGGGAGAAGAAAAGAGAAGATGGAAGTTTGGGGATGGCAGGGATTCCAGTTTCATCTCTCACTTTGGGAATCTACATTTCCTGCTGTTGACCTAGATCAGAATAGCTCACATTTTCCATCCTGTTCCTAAGTCTGTCAACAGTCAGCATCTGCTGCACATAGCTCTGAACCGCAGAACAGATACACAACAGGCCTGGGGGTGTGGGGGATGGTGAATGCAATGGACAAAACCAGTGTTATTGTTTTATACTGTTTCCATTTGCTCCTTGATGGTTGTTGTCCCAGGAAACGCCTATTTATTGGGCTGTTCACTTTGTCATTCACCGTCTGTCCCTAACACAACTGCTTCTAATTTAACAACAAAACAAAGACAAACAACCAAACTCGAGTCGTCAACTTTTTTTCTATAAACAACAGTGTGAAATTGTTTAATTTTCCATCCCTCACACACAACAAGGTCCCCAAGTGTGTTGAAAGTAAGGTGTTGTAAGTTGCATTGCAAAGATATAGCTGAATATGCAGAAATATTAAAATGGGGTAGGAGCAGGGGAGGGAAAACAAAAGTAAAATGCAACGCTGGGGCACAACATATGCTAACCAGCTAAAATATACTATACATTTATCATGAACACTGTAGACTCACCTGTTGGGCTGTTGGTGCTGCCTGGCTATGCTGCACAGGGGCTGGAAGGCTCTGGGGAGTCACTACCTGGTTAGCTCCTATGTAGATCTGCGGCATGGCAGCAGACGGTGCGGGCCGGTACTGGCTCTGAGCTGAAGCAGCCTGTTGCTGCAGCGCGTCAACACCAGGGTGCAGGTAGATTTGAGAGGCAGCATCAGGTAGGCCTGTAGCAGGGCCACTCTGATGAGTGGGAGCTTGTTTAGCCAAGTTTGCTGTGGGATAGACCTGAGACGCTGAGCTCTGAACCTGCTGAACTGTTGACTGGGACACATCCTGGGTCTGCTGCGGAACTTGCGTCTGCATGCTTTTCTGACTGTGTTGCTGTAGTACTGGGGTGTGTAATTGTTGCTGACTACTAAACTGAAAACTTTGAGACTGGAGGCTTGCTGACGGTGCCATTTGTTGATGTATAGCTTGCACGGTTTCTTGGCCGTGCTGGAGATGAGACTGAATATAAGCCTGCTCAACATTTTGCGTTTGTTGTATACTGGACTGAGGATTTTGGGGTAAGGGCTGTTGATGCTGTTGCTGAATTTGCATCTGATGGCCATAATGTGCTGGTGTGGAGGAGCTCTGACCATGCTGCTGACTTTGCAGCTGGACCGGGGTTTGGACCTGCTGTGGTGTGCTGGGAGCCAGAGTAGGATGCGACTGGGCAGTGGCCACCATAGTGGGGGCTACAGGGATTTCTGCTCCTCCACCCTGTTCTTTAGTTTGAGTAGAGTATCCCGATGCAGTCTGGGCCTGTTGTTGAGCTGGAGTCACACAGTTGTGGCATACTTGTTGGACTTGTGTGGCAAAAGATAATGCTGCTGCTGCTGCCTGCTGCTGTTGGTGAAATGGTGCTTGGTGTGCAAGATGTTGTAGAACAGTTGATGCTGCAGGACTTGCTGCAGGTTGAGTCTGTTGCAGACTTGGAGGTATGTAGCTAGCAGCACTACCTGCTTGCTGGGTGCTGGCAGCGCAAACACTGGCTGAAGCTGGTGCTGTGGCAATGGGCTGGTAACTGTGTCCAGGATGGACATACTGCAGAGGAGGCATACCCTGGAGAGAAGGCTGATTCTGGTGCGCTGCAGAACTGGCCTACGTACACAGAGGAAAGAAATTCAGATTTGACAACATAGTGAGTTAAATCTATTGGTCAAGGATGCACAGTCACACCGGATGTTAGTATAATGAGAGGATGAGGGATTTAAAATAAATTAATGAAACATCTGTTTCAACAATGAGGCAATGACTAAAATAAGGAGACATGGGGAGAATAGTGGGAGAGGAAGAGAAGAAACAGATCAGAGTGCCATTTCTGCTCCTTCAAGTGGAAGCCATCTATCGATTGGAACAGACAAGGAGTCAAGCTGAGCTAGGGAGAAAGACACTGTTGCACTAGGTCAGTAAGGCAGAAAGCGAAAATTGTTAAGATCAGGGTCATTTCTGAGAGGCATTAAGGGTAATCAACAGGTAAATGTGGTCTGCAAAAGCTTGTCATATTGTCCACCGACAGGGCTAGCCTTGCAACACTGATTTATTAAAGGACAGTCAGCGCTGGAGGCCTATGCAGGTAGCAAGATGTAGACAAGAGATCAGACCAGCTCCAAGCAGAATATCGATACACCTCCTACAGGCTGCGAAAATCGGTTAAGCGGGAGTTGGCCCAAAGTGGGAAATAAAAGGGACCTGGTCTACTATTGTGACCTACCACTCCCACAGCCCTGGTAACGTGTTGCTCCCTGGCACAGCAACTGGCCCTGCCTTGCTGGGGAGGTTCATGGTCACCAATCAAACTGCCACTCAGGGGGTGAATTTTCAGGCTGCCGTCTCCATAGCTGCGAGCAGGTCTGTGGTCAGCTGAGGTGTGTAGCAGCGAGGGCTGGTTGGTCATGGTGTGGGAGGGGGCTGTTTTGCGGCTAATTATATTGAACAGAGACTTCTGCAACACTGAGAAATCTGAGCAATCGCTTGAAACTTTCATCCGTCCAGATCCAGAGGTGGCTGTTGTTCCACAAGAGGAGCGGTGGTGTCTGAGGATGCATGCACAGTAGTGTGTTGGCATGACAACAGAGTGGTGGCACTGGCTTCCCTCTCGTGACCTCAGAAGCATCAAAGAGAGGCAAGCCTGACACATGTGGCTTCTAAGCACGGCACAATGGGGATTATGTTGAGACTTTAGACTTAGAAGACTGCTAAGATCAGAGTGTCTTCGTCCACCTGGCACAGGCTGCACTGGGTTCCAAATGGTGCCATCTGATGAAGGTTTGATACAGGTGTCACTGAGGCGGCGGGACTCAGGAGGAGAGGAGACAGGGGAGATTGGCAGCACTGGAAGAGCACTTGGGGAAGGAAATTGAGCCTCTGAATGAAGCTCAGTGGGGCTGAGCTCTGAATTGGCATTTGATGCCGTGGGGGTGGGGCTGATTGATCTTTTGCTCTGAGATTGAAAGAGAGCATGGATTTGAGCGATGTGGTTAGCCCTGTGACTGTCGATGGCAGGGGCACTTCCTCTCCGTGCTGCAGCTCCCAACCGAGCCCTGAGATCTGGGGCCAGCGCTGCCTGCCGCACTTCACCCTTCTCATAGGAGCGAGGACGAGTACTCTGGCACTGCTCCAAGAGCAACCCAAAGGCAAAAACATGTTACTAAAATGGACTAATCATAACAACCAAAAGGAAAAATCAAAACTCCTACAGGATGAGCTGAACAACCTTGCTTGCAAGGATTTAAATCAGTATCCACATGGACATATGAGAAACACACGCATGTAATGTAACCTGCCCAACACATTTGGATGTGCAATAGACAAATGGTTGTGTATGAGTGTGTATGTACAGACCTGCTGTGTTGCCATAGCGAGGGGTTCCAGCAGGGACTGGTAGAGGACACTCTGCTGGCTGCTGTGGGAGTCAGAGTACACAGTGGAACCAGTGCCACTGTCCAGTGTGCTGTCTGCTGCAGAGGTACACACACACACACACAGATACACACAACATAGTTCAGTAGCATCAAAGAACAAAGCCCATGTCATGTGACAACAGTCTCTTACATGTCACTGAGGTGGCACTAGTTGGTAGGTTACACAGCCTGTTTTGCTGGTCTGCCTCCGGCTCTTCTGGTTCTGCCAAAGTGGGCTGTCCTGCATGTGTAGCTCCAGCAGAAATGCCCTGAGATGGTGTGATCTGCACCCCAAGTCCACGTTCACCCTGATCCACTGGAACTGCAGCAGATGCAGTTCTCCCTCTTCTCCATTTGATCAGTGCCACACGGTCCCTGATCGACTTTCCCACTGTCTTAGCATCATTCTCGTGAAAGAAGCCAGACTCCACCTGATAAGGAAAAGGCAAGAGCATGACTTGTATATTTTTAGCATTCGGCGTGTGAGAGACGAAGGAGGAAGCATTACGGGGTGTACAGAGTGTGTAGGGGACAGAGAAAGAGCTGGAAAACAAAGGAACAGTGAAAGTATTTTAAGGGAATCAGAGGAGTGGGGAACTATTCTTTGTGGGCAGCTTGGTTTACTATTATGAGAGCAGTCTAGAGCTGATGTTACCTCTGCAAATAACAAAAAGATGAAGACAATACAGATAACATGCATACACATGCCCAAAAATAATATAAAATGCAGTTTTGTCTCCAAACCTGAATGGGAGAACACACCATTAAGCCATATATGAGAAGGTTACAGGTTTCAGGTCCTCAAGTACTGAAGATACTGGTCAATGAAGTTATAATGTGCATACAGAGCGTTGACATACAACATATTCCTTCAATGAAGACAGGGCAGACATCTTATTTGGATGTAGTATACATGGCATAACATATTACCTTAAAAGAAAAGGAAAGTATATAGTAATAAAGTAATAGAGCACATGAGAGACAATAGAAGAGAGAAAGAGCAAGAGACGCAAACAGAAAAAGTATTTTATCCCACAGATAGAAAATCAGAAGTGTGTGTAAGCATACATATACTCCCACACACTCACAAACATTTTCAACCATTAACTCACCATCTCTTGTGCCACAACTTCTGGAACATCCTTCTCCAGATCAAACGTAAACTCGATGGCTCCGCTCTCCTTGTACTTTCCTTTTAGCTTCTTATGGTCCTCGACCCACAGCTTCAGGGCTATCGAGGCCTTTTTCCCATCGTCTTCCTCTGCTAGCTCCACCCTGACACCCGTGTCCTCGGCAAAGAAGGCATGGTTCAACAAGTCCTTGATGGAGTACCTGAAAGAAGAACAGGGGAGCTCGGACTCTGGCACAAACCTGTACTCGCCACAGTGCGGCTAGTTTGGCAAATAGCAGTTGTTATCAGTGCGATTAGCTGTAGTGTCAAGTATTCTGCTGTGTTGACAGTTAAGGAATATCTTGTGCTCGTCTAATCCAACAATAAACATACAGTAACATGCATATCTTACATAATCTGCTCTGTTATGAAGACACTGGGTCTCAGAAAACCCAATCTTGTTCCCATAAAAATGCCACTGGATGCTGCTATGTAAGGATTATTCACCCTCTGTACGCAAACTCATTATGTAAAAACTGGAGTAGATCCTGCAGATATGGCAGGAGACCGCAGTGCTGCTGAGAGCCAAACTCTCAGCGCCAAAGCAATGAAATGGGTGAGGCAAGACGGGGCGTGAGGGATGAGAGGGCACTTTCTGGGCCCTATAGACTGGACAGTAATAGGACAGTCTCTCACCGCTCCTCTTTCTTTTGGCAGATACACTCCCCAATAATCTCCTTTATTTCTGGATCCATGACCTTGTTGTAGCTGGCTGGCTTCACCCCCTGTGTAAAGGAAAAGGAAAACAAAAATGAGGCTACGCAATGGGAAAATACTGCGTAGATAAAGAAATAATGAACAGGAAAAACAAAGGAAAGTGGGTGGGGAGATGTTTGCAATAATACTTAAATCAGGGACCGTGAGGAAAATTACCCTTTCTTAGGTCAGCACTTTACAATTTCTTTGCAAAGTCTTTAGGCTGGAGCTTATGCAGTTATTCTCCCCATAGCATAGCAATGAGAGACTTAATTCCTAAAAAAAAACCTTTCTGCATCGAAGAAATAAAGGATATGCCACTTTTGGAGTAACATTTACAACAAATATGCAGGTACATGCTGAACTGTAAGTGCCGTGTGAGTAGTGCAACGCTACCAGGGGTTCTCTTTCATCAGTCTCCTATTGTTACCCAGCAGGGGTCCCTCCAGAGCAGGGCGATATGTAGACACAACAATACACTACTGTATCCACAAAGATGCATGCTGGCCAATCACTGATATGGGCATACAGGCCACTTCTTTAACGGCAGGTGAAAGAGACACCTCTCCGGTTCTAACACACCCCAATCTGGGGAGGGGAAATCAAATACTCTTCATAAATACGGGAAGACTCGGGAAGATTTAGACAACCCAACCTACAAACGGTTTGCCGTACACTTGAATAGCTGGAGGACACTTGGGAATAGAACACCTTTTGGCACACGTGACTCCGCATGGCTCATTAATTATTCACTCAACAAACTCAATGCTCTGTAATAAGGTTCCATGCAGCTGAAATAAACATTTAAGATTCTTTTTTTTTATTTTTTATTATTATTCTAAAAACGTTTTTTAAGAAATTCCTGGAAAAATATGTGCTCAAGACACTAAGGTGACTTACTGGTCACATTAGGTTGAACCAATTCCATTTGGATATTCCACGAGCTTTCCTCTAGTGTCACCAATCAGACAAAATGTCGAGGTTGTACACTGATGACTGAAACTAAATGGCAGATTTCCATTTAGCTTTACAGAGAGAATTTATGCTGGCATCATGCAAGAAGGCAAAATTAAACTTCTGTTTGAGGATGACAAGCCAGTTAAAATGAGTTATTCCAGCATTGTGTCTTATCCCAAAATAGTTAAAGAGCAGAAATAGGACTTATTTGATGTGGATTAAATCTGGGCAGTGCAATGTTAACCATTACACAACACATAAAGATTCTATCTGCTGCCTTTGTGTGAGGTTGCTGTAGATTTCCATAGGAGGAAAGAGGGGAGAAAAGCCTACAGGTATCTGCACTGGTATTTGAGTATCAGAGAAACATCACCAATACCAGCAGAAGGTTTTGCAGGCCATATTTTGCCATTAGGATATGGAGTTACTCAACTGTGACCTTCCCCTAGACATTTTTAGTTTGGAGACAAACTTTTTATTTTTTATTTTTATTTTTATTTTTATTTTTATTTTTTTTTTAAATTGTACAGCGGCTGAACTCACACTGGTGACTTTGCGGTAAATCTGGGCAGCGTTCTGACACTCAGAGTAAGGGTATTCAGACGTGGCCATCTCTAGCATACACATTCCAAAGGCGT
Organism: Lamprogrammus exutus; assembly: GCA_900312555.1. Classification (NCBI taxonomy): domain Eukaryota; kingdom Metazoa; phylum Chordata; class Actinopteri; order Ophidiiformes; family Ophidiidae; genus Lamprogrammus; species Lamprogrammus exutus. Next base: position 1,213 of record OMOW01025605.1, on the reverse strand, counting down.
AGACATCCACCGCCTCATCATAATGCTCCTCATACATCTCTGGAGCCATGAACTCTGGGGTTCCTGAAGAGAAAAAGCCCAACAGGTGTGTAATTTACTTCTTTAATGCAAGGAGCACAAAAGTGCAAAGCGACATTTTGAAGTGTGACACTGGCATAGTCTCCTACCTATGACGCTCTTGGCAAAGGAAGCAGCTTTAAGTGTTGCCAGTCCTAAATCCCCTATCTTCACTGACCCTGTAGGTCCAGTGATAAAGATGTTATCACATTTGAGGTCCCTGTGGATGATTGGAGGGGTCCGGGTGTGGAGAAAGTGGAGACCTTTGAGGATCTGTCTGCACCAGCTTCTGAGCACCTTGGGTTTCATTACCTTGAAACGCTTTAGATATCTGTAGGGAGGAGAGGGGCACAGACATAGTAACACATTAACTCACGGATATTCCGTTTTCAGTGTCATTATTTCTTAGAGTCTATATAAGATCAGCCTTCATCAGTACTCACGTTTTCAGCGTTCCTGATGTCATGAGCTCTGTTACTAGAACAATGTACTTCTTCCCTTTGAGGGGCGACTCCCAAAAGTCATAAAAACGGACAATGTTGGGATGCTGAAGGCCCTTCAACATCTCCGCTTCCTCCTTAAAGCGCTGGCGTTCAACCTTGGACAGCTTACGATCCTGGGGGGAAGAACAGGCGGACAGAGAAATAATGAATACAAAACTATAATAAGAGATATTGTACTTTCAATTTGTTCTTCTCTTACATCTGTTGGTTCATGGGAATCACCTGAGGCCTTCACATACTCAGCTCTTATTGTATTCTATTATTTATACGTATGTGTAAGCAGTGGAGGGTCTGTCTTTGAGCCATATACACATCACTAATTGATCATATGTAATATGGTCAGTGGCTTATCACTTAGTCAGGAGCCAGCCAATACATTATCCATTAAATACATGCCAGAATCATTTAAAGTTTTAAGTGGAATCCTTCCTCAAAGAGCCTGTACTGTTGAATCGGAAGTTTGGTGCGTTTTGAAATGTGTGAAATCAGACCCCGAACTTGGCGGCGCATCGGATTAACTGCAGTGGGATCGAATAAAAACGGTGGTCTTTGAACAGAACCGCACGCGCCTGGGTTTGGTTCAGTTCAGGTAAAGCTTGAAAGCAATCCGAATCAAATGCAGGAAGAAAAAAAAAGTAGGGTTTTCCTGCAAG
>OMOW01025550.1:0-10091 GCA_900312555.1 Lamprogrammus exutus | reverse complement strand
CTTACTGATTGTTTTTGGAAATAATGGACATTGTGTTCTCAGGACCAAATAGGAAAAGGACCATCCAGATTGTTACCAACACAAAGTTCAAAAGCAAGCATCTGTCATACCATGATGGAAACTTGCACATCTATGAAGGCACCATTAATGCTGAAAAGTACATATGCATATCTATCTTTTTCAGGGACGTCCCTGGTTATTTCAGCAAGACAATGTCATGCCACATTCTGCATGTGTAACAACAGCATGGCTTCGGAGTAAAACAGTGCAGGTGCTAGTCTGGCCTGTGTGCAGTCCAGACCTGTCTCCCATAGAAAACATTTGGCGCATTATGACGCGCAAAATACGACAGCGGAGATCCCGGAATGTTGAGCAGCCTTAGTCCTATATCAGGCAAGAATGGGAAAAAAATTCCACCAAAAAACAATTAGTGTCCTCAGTTCCCAAACGATTGCTGAGTGTTGTTAAAAGGAAAGGTGATCTAACACAGTGGTAAACATGCCCCTGTCCCAACTTGTTTGTATTGTGTTGCAGGCATCAAATTTAGAATGAGTGTATATTTACAAAAAACATTTAAGTTGATCAGTTAAAACATTAATTATCTTGTACTTGTACTGTTTTCAATGTAGTATTGGTACAATAGAATTTTCAAATCACTGCTTTCTGTTTTTATTTGCATTTTACCACCTGTCTCAACTGTTTTGGAATTGGGGTTATTTACTGTACCTTTGGAAAAACTTTTTAACATGCATGTAAAACTACTGATTGAATTACATCAGTATCATCCATTAAATACACCAATCCTATTGATCTAAATATGAAAAATGACTTGAGAAATTGAATTACAGAATTGAGTTATCAATTCAGTTGTGTTTCAGTGTGGAAACCATCTTGCTGCCTTTTTAGCTTTGAAATAATAATACCGAGCAAAGTCTTCTGCTGAAAATAAATCAAACAACAAATTGTTGGCTGACCCTTATTTTGTCTGTCCGCTACTTCGTCACCTCTTTTCCACTGAAACCAACCACCATCAGCTAAATAACTTCCCATGAACAAGGGCTGTTGTGTGTTGGATTTTCCACCATGCCACTGTATACAGAGCTCAACACAACAGGATGTCCACTAGTATGATATTTAACCGTTTCATACAAGAAAAAAACACATCAGGCCAATGGAAATCATGTCATAATAATAGAAATTTAAGGTATTACTGCCAAATGTATGGCTCTGCCAGTGACACAGACTGTGACTGAAAATAAGTGGCAGACAAACTATACAATTAAAGTCAATTGTATACAAGAAGAGAATGAGGGTTGTCAGTTAAAAGCAGTGTCTTGCTCAAACGCAACAAACATTGGGTTCTAATGAGAACAGCTACAAATGTGATCAGTAAGAATCTCCTTGATATTATATGATACAGCAGGAACTTTTTGTCTGAGGTAATTATTATTCAGATTATTTAGACCATCATTTAGTGACTAAATAGATCACAGTGAGATGGCTTCAGCACTTGTCACTCAGCACAGCAGATGACAGATTGTGCATTTATATGATCAATTTGTGTTCGATGTGCTTTTTGCCATTTGGAAATCTTGTCAGTAAATGTCTTAGTCAGTCACAGTCAGCTGGAGATGTGTGAGGAACTCGATGCATATGTAAGAGATCACAAAGAGCACAGTCAATCAATTATTAAATATTCACAATATGGACTATGTTTTATATCTAGCATCAAGCTGAAATTAGTTTGAAGTTATCATAATTCTTAATATAATAAGAAGTTGGACTGTGATTTTAATGTGTGGACATCATTATTATTCATTATTTTAAGCACAGCTCTGCCTCTGTATGCCCTCCACACCATGTGGTAGGCAAAATCAACAAAGAAAATAAGTTAGCTAAATAAGCACAGCTAGAACACAATGACTGGGACACATGTTGAAGAGCAGATTTTTCTATCTATGTTGAAGAGCAGATTTTTCTATCTCAGTCATAGATAGGTCATGGGTCGATGTAGGACCAGATACCCTTTGGAGTTTTTATATTGACCAGCAGCATCTACCAATTCTACGCAAGGGTCTTTCCATTCCCCTATTAGTAATTACTGTATAAATAACAACCACAGCATAGAGTTTGACATCAGTGGAGGAAATAACCAGTGGCAAAGGGCAAAGTCATCCCTACATTCTACATTTTATGCCTCTAAAAACTCAAATAAGTGGGCAAAAAAATGCCTGTACGAGTCAAACATTTAATGCTTCTTTTACATAAAACTTTCTCATCAATTTAGGCAAACTTTCCCTGTATGACCACCTATGACTTCTAATTACAAAAGTAAATGGATCGTTATTGCAAGAAACAGAGAATGTTCTCCTATCACGCCTGTTCCAAACAGGACAGAGCAAAAAACAGAGCTATGGAAAAAAAAAAGAAAACATAGCTTTAACTTAACAGTCTCTATTTCAACCACATTTCATATGTATGTGCCTGCCTCTAAAGTGCTGCCATTGGCCGACCAAACCATGCTCACTTCCTGCCCCATGTGATGACAACTGATACCACTATGGATGAAGCACGACTTCTTCACAAAGTTGAGAAACACAGTCTATTGTGCAACACATGGAATGTGCATTACAAGGACATTATTTTAAAAAAAGAGGCTGCCTGGTGTGAAATAGCCAATGTGCTTGATTCAAGAACACTACATTATTTATTTTCAGACAAAATCTGCGGGAATAGCTACTGTAACTTAAGCTAGCTAGCACTATTGCTAGGTTGCTAACTAGATTAAATGAATGAAATGGTGAGGACAGAGGATTGTAAAGACAAACTTTGAAGTGACCAGACATCCCAGTTTTTTGTGGTCTTTCCCCAGCTGTGATTGTGATTGGTTCACACTTTACACATCACAATGTGAAAGCACTGCCATAAGGGATTCATTAACAATATGATTAAGTTGTTGCTCACAGCATGTGTGGAACACGCGTCACAGTTGCAGCTTTGTGCTGCCATTGCTGTCTTGAACTTGAAGGCAGCAGACATTAACACAGTCAGTTCATTGTACATTGTGCATTGCACTGTAAAACTTCGATTGAAGCAATAAATAGATTTTTTTCAAACATCATATGAATAACATAATACAATAAAAATTGGCACAAAGTGAAGTATGCTTACTCTTATACTGGGCAGTATATCAAATATTTACTGTATATTCGCAATGATTTTGATGGAGATGTAAAATTACGCAACATTGTTACATTGCGATGATTTTTATCTGGCCAATTTAGTTTTGTAAAGACAGCCCTAGGCTACTTCTCAGCTATTCTCAACTCATTGCTGGGTTGCTAGTGATCTCTAAGCTACTCTGCATAGTCGCGTGAGGCCAGGCGTGAGATCACAAGGTGTAGCCCCGGCGCACGTGTCTACGTTCTTGCTAGATGCCGACTGCAGGTGAAGAAGAGTGTGAGGCTACATCCACGCTAGCCCAGATACTTTTGAAAACTCTGTTCAGGTGTAAAAACGATCTCCGTCGACAACGCCTGAAAACACATAGAGACAGGCACTTGTCCGCCCAGACCTGGTCTAAAATCGCTGCTCTTTCTATGGCTGATAACGCCGCTGAGCTTGTAGCAATCAGCACCACAGTAGCTGTGATTGTAAAGCATTTTGTGTTTTGTGCTTGTGTGCAACATAAAGCTAAATTTAACGCCAAACAAGCGATCAAAATAGCGTTAAGAGAACAGCCCAACACGCTCATCTGGAACTGTTGTTGTGTGACAGCCAGGGCATGAATCACGTGTGACGCCAGCGTTTTCAAAAAGCTCTGGCTTCCCCATCCACACTAAAATAATGAGCCGGGGTCTTCAGATTTATCCACTCTGCAGAGTTTTCAAGAGATTTCAAATTTATCTGCGTTAGTGTGGATGGGGCATTAGTACCTAAGAAAAACACATACACCGTGATATGGAGATGGTTTGGGTTTAAGACAACAGATTAAGAGCAAACCATTTTTAGCCCTAGCTTACTCTGAGTAACACTTAAGATTATGTGATCACACATCAATTTATTCAGACATGTCTTCGTCTGAGTATGCCACCTCCACATAAATTTCCCTTAAGTGAGGAGTTGCCTCATACTACGATTATGCAACACTTCATGTATACTCAGAGAACAGTGGAATCCTATTGATTCAGTCAATGCATACAGCTTAATCACATTTTTGCCTTCATCACAGTATGGACAAATAATCTGAGTATTAAGTGTATCTAAATGTAGTCAGTGTTGCAGCCATGCAATATATCAATATTTCAAGAAACAACTGCTTCAACATCACTGATATTGGGAAATGTAGTCTTCCATTCAGTCAACAAACCAGCAAAGCAGACTCATTGTCCTGTCAGAACCATGTTATCTGCCGTTTGTGCAAATACAATTCCAGGAAAAAACAATGCATGGTTTTGTAATGTCAATTGTCGGTCCGAAAGACAAGACAGCACCTGTAATAAGACAAAACAGGAATGAAGCATGCCATGCTGGGCCAGCATTAAATTGAAGAAGTCCCTCTTTCTGCACACATCACATCAAACATCAAGAGCTTACAATTCACCTCTGGAGCTTTAACTGTTCATGCTGTGTGGCCAAAACACAGCTGCCATAAGAAAACATAGTGTCCTTAAAACAAGCCTGGTCAGCATGGGCCGGCAGTCACCACAGAATTGTCTCTGTTCTACTTTCACATCTTCACAGGACTAAAACTAACAAGTCATGGTTCAGATTTACAGCTGGATGAAACAACAAACTACATCTGGTCCACCTTCAAACAGCTGCAAGAGCTGGGAGCTGTTGTCATCACAACTTACCTGTACAACACTGATCCCGATGTATTCATCTATCCACTTATCTGAAACACACACTCAGGGTGTGGACGATAGGGGTAATAAATTGATTACCAAACCTAGGTTTTCGACATAGGTATTTACTCCTGAAAATTACAATGTACATAGTGTAATTCCTTGTGTTTTAAGAAAAACAGCAAGTATTGTGGTACAAAACAAGCACAAAGAAAGCAACTCTCTGTAAACACATCAATACTTCAAATTGTGCGTCATTTGTGTCCCTGCATGACTGACTCCAGCTGCTTTGCCAATTAATGACATTTCAATTAATCTCTCTTTCTCTCTGGAATTTTCATTGCACTGTATCATCTATTGACCAAACCTTAAAGGCTACTTTGCCTGCTTATCAAACACTTTCTGATTCACCACAGAAGCTGAAGCCAGAAGCAGAATGTGTAGTTGTTTATACCTTTGAAGAAAAGCTGGCCGAATTCCATCTTAAAACTGGTCCACTAAACACATTCATATCTGATAGTTAAAAAAGATCCTCTGCTCAAAGCTTTGTGTGACTATGGCAAAAGGAACACATAACAAAAACAATGTGTCAGAAGTGCAGTGGCAATGACTAATAACTTCTGACTTCAGGCCAATAAACTGAGCTCTGGAATCACTTGGATTAAATCAGAGAAATGCATAAATCAATCAATTAATTTCATGTCACTTGAAAGCTAAAATGTACCTTCTTAATGTAACACCTTTTAAGGATGTTGTACAATGAGGGGCTTCAATGACTCTGTGACAATGAATGCGCTATGAAATCCTTCTTATAATAATTTTAAAATGCTTTTGATGCATTCCATGCAATGTCATGTTTGAAAGTTAATTCCATATTTATGATTGGATTCCAGGAAGCTATCTGCATTTTCATAGGGCCCTCTACTTATGAGAATACTGCAACTACCATTACTATACAATGCAGATGCTGCTACACACTACACACGGGAGAGGGGAGGGGGGGTGGCTAAATTACAGCCAAATCTCATCTGAGCATAGAGAAAATATAAATAATGCCTACTGACGTAATGTTACGTGTCTACAGACTGACACTAACAAGCTGTAACAACAGATACCATATACGGCATAGTGACTTGCAATAATCCATCCCATATGTCACAATTGGAAGATACGTTACATTGCTAATTGATTAATGTTTGGTAACAGGAAACTTTAGAACTTTAAGAATGCATGGATATGATCATATGATTCTGATAAATAAACAGATATACTACATTATTCATATTAATCTTACTCTATGAACAAAATCCATAAATATATGTAAATCTTACATTAACAGCAGTAAATCTTAAATTAATGTTATAGCTCAAATAAAGGCATGCTTATTAACATACTGTTAACACCTACAGAACTTGTTGGTGATGCCATCTGACACAGTTGGAAATGACCGAAAGAATTGGCTCTCTGTGGCAGAGTGTACCTCTGGCACACAGCAAAAATGGAAATCATTTTAGCCAGAAAAGGCTATATACAGTATATTCTTACTAGGATTTATTTGGGAACTGGCGTAATGTCAGGATCAGCAACATAGTGCAGCTAAGCACAGATGGATATGGAAATTACTGCTATTTCAACATAAGGTGGAAGACAGCCTGTAGTGCAATAGTAATGTGACATATATGGAAGTATGCTTTAAATTACCCAGGGGACTAATGCAAGCATACACACAAAGGCTTTGTTGGAGGGGGAGATCTCATTTGCAAAACGTCTAGGCATTAAACGCAAAGACAAGAATTTAATTACATGCTTTAACTGCATTAATAGATCAAAGGTTGCAGGTTATCAGCGCCTACATGTCCAGCCTGATGTTAGACAACAGGAACATGTTTGGTCAGCAACATTTGAGGACAGACACATGGGTTAACATTCCTACATATTAGCTCAATAATTGATGATTCGGCCAAATGCCTCGTCTCCTAAACACATTCTAAGCCGACAGAGAGAATGCACACACTGTGTGGGCAGCAGCTCATTATTTGATGACTGAGATCACAACTCGAAAAGCCGTAAAAGATACCCTGTTTCACGAGTTTGCTAGCACTGAAAGACTGCTGCTGATTCCTTTGCAGGTGGAACAATTAAACAGCTCCTCTCTTCCTGTTGTGTAACAGTGAACAACTTAAAGCCACATCCGACTCGTGCGTAAATATACAGATATAACTGGCAATAAAATGGGCCATGCCGTTAAGAGCTGACCTGCTAGCCAGTCAGCTAGCTACTGGCTAACAGGGTCCAGGTTTGACAAAAAAACGAACTTACCTCATACTGGATGTACTGTTTTCTCCACTCCGGGGTGATGTGAGCGGAGAGATGCTCAGTGAATTTCATGTTAGGAGTTTGGTGGATCTTCCTTTTCCGGTTTTACTCTAACCAAAACCTGGATGACTGACGGCTTGTTCAGCAGCGGGGAGGTTTCACAAAGGTTTCTCAGAAACTGTCATCCGAAGATTACAGTTGGTTTGGCTCGGTGAAACAGAGATGCCCTTTTTGTCTCAACGTCAACCTAGCCTAGCTACCGGCACATATTTCAGGCATTATTGGCCCAATTGGCGAGGTGATAAATGATTCACATCGTAACTAACAGAAATTGCCTAAGTTATTATTGCTTTGTCGGAAAATCGCGTTTAGTTGGCGGTAAATAGCCACAGAGTGTTAACGCTAGCCACCTTTTGCTATCCCCTTCCTCTCTCACTTTCTCGCTCTATCGCTCACTATAACTCTCCCCGCCTCCTGCGGCCTTCAAGTCATGTCGGAAATATTAGATGCCTCCTCAGAGCGCAATATGAAAAGGTGTGAAATTCTTCACATCCAACAAGGACATAAACGCAAAAAACAACCGCAACAGACATAATCATGAACACGAGCTGATGTCATTCTTAACTGAGTTTCACAACTATATTACTGTAAGAGCAAAAGATGAACTAGATGATTGGTAATTCATATGGTTTGTATTATTCTAAAATGTATGATTTAGTAATGTATAAATGTGACATCATTGTTGTAACTTTGCTAGTTTTGATGACATCATTGTTGTAACTCTGTTAGTTTGTATGACATAACTTTGTTTATTGGATGAATGAGTTTGCATTGCACAAAATGTAGGCACGAATCTCTTGGAAAACTGCGAACTTCCTGCTGCTGCTTCACAACAAAATCCTTCCAGTGATACCTTCATGGGCCTCGTGTTATATATATATATATATATATGTGTATATATATATATATATATATATATATGTAGCAGATGAGACATATCACTATGTTCATATTTTATCATATTTTTTGTATTATATTTCGCCAGAAATCCTTCACTTCACAGTTCGATTTGAGCTCTTTGCTGTTCTCTGGTTATGGGAGTACCAATGTGTTTTGTCCTCTGGTGCCATCCGTAGTTTGGCTGATCCAGCGTCATAGCTGTGCATCTCTCCAGGCTGCTTGGAACTCAACAGAGAGAGGTGTGTTGTTGCAAGGGATATTTTGTTCATCAATCTGAGACCCATTTTGCTCTTTATTAACTCAGAATAAAGACCACCAAGGCTGTTGTCCAGTATCCAGATATTGATCAAGCAGGCCGGTACGCAACGCAGGGCAGCCAGGGCCTGCCAGACCTAACCGGTTACATTGGTGCCATGACCCGGATCTAGTCGCAGTGCTTCAGCCCACCGTGGATCAGCATCAGCGTGATCACTGGGAGTAGCTGCAGTTTAATTTCAGGTTATTTCAGATAGGCCAGTGATTTGAAAAAAAAAAAATTAATAATCCAAATTAATGGACATTGGGATCTTGAGAGTTTTAATTTTTTTTTCATTCACATTGCAAAAGTACAACATTGCTGATCTCATTTGAACATTCTACTCACCTGAGTTTTACTATTTTGAACAATTTACAACTTGAAGGACATTGATCCTGGGTTGTTTTTTTCATTTTCACTTATCTTGTAGTACTACAACATTTCTGATCTAATTTTAACTCTTTTCTTACATGGGTTTGAATGTCTTAAGTAACTTACAACATAAAGGACATTAAGATCCTTGGTGTTTTTGTTTGTATTTATCTTGCACTACACTATTGATTTCAATTTAACATTGTTTTCACTCGTCTTATAACTAATAATGACCTACCCAGTTGGTAAAGGGAAGAATATGCGTACCAATGGTGACGAGATTGGTTTAAGATGGGGGATATTTCTCAGTAAAGTGCCTTTCCCTCCAATGGCAGCCAAGAGTTTGAATAATATTGGATCACCAGCTCTCAGTTGCTCCCAGTTACCTGGTTTAGAACCAGTAGCACCCACACAATCCTCTTAATGATACACCTTCAGCTAGTCAAAACATGACTGACCCAACTTTAAATAACCTCATGGCCCAGCAGATAGGAGAGACTATCACAGTTCAGTTACGGGGGGAGGGTAAGACAAGGAAGGATGAGGGCACACAGGCTCAGAGCTCAAGTGTAAGCCAGGCACCCCTTAACTCCCCACTTAACCTGACTCACGTACAATTAGTCATGGAATCTGATGCAAAAGATCCCCCTGACTTTAGAGGTGATGGGTCCAACAAACATTCTGTGCATGAGTGGGAAGAACTAACGCTCGTTTACTTAAGAAAGAGGTGTACCAGTAGAGGACCAGTACCAAGAGATCTTGTTAATTAATGGGAAGAGCTAAAGACATCACAAAGATCAAACTCTGCAGCGATCCCTCATTGAAACCCTGTGAGAATCCAAGAATAATGTTTGACATACTCAAACAACACTTCAGTGAGTTGATGTATTCTTCCATACCTTTAGCTGATTTTTAAAGTATTGTACCTACAATAGGAGAAAATCCCATGGATTACTGGATCCGTTTGAGCAAGTCTGTCAATGTAGCAGACGAGTATTTGAAAAGACAGGGACACAGCACTGAAGACCCCAACAGAGAGGTAACGATGATGTTCGTTAAACACTGTTCAGACCCATCCCTCTCTGCAGTGTTCACATTCAAACCGACTGACAGATGGACCACGAGCAAGATACAGGAGCGTCTCGATGAGTACCCAGTTGAGAACAGCACAAACCAGACGCCCTGCAGCAAGGCATGTGACAGCCACGTCCCAACATCCATGGCCAAGGGTGAAACGACGACCAACTTTCCAGCAGTGCCTCCTGTCCAGCCCAAGCCGACAGTTGCAGGCCCCGCTCAAC
>OMOW01025538.1:6458-22033 GCA_900312555.1 Lamprogrammus exutus | reverse complement strand
GTTTGACGACGACGGCGGTGGCGACGTGACCCGGCGCCGTGACCCGCGCCGGGGGAGCGTCCTTGCCGCGTTCGGCCTTGTCCGTTTGTTTGGCGGTCCTCTCGGGGGCGTTTGCTCTCACGTTTCCCGCGTGCGTATTCTACAAGACAAAATATTCACGACGAAATCAAAGAGTTCAGGCGCGGCGTCACTTTCTCAAATCTTTCGTGATAAAATTTCCATTTGGTATTTGCTTCCATTACTCAAGTTTCCGTTTCATAGTGTAATCATTTACGCTGTTAACTCAACCGAACGCCACACGGTGATCCTTTCACAAAAACACAAGGGAGGCGAACCTTAAAGTGCTGCATTAACAGCTGCTTCTGCGGGAAGACAGATGTGCATTCTGGACATTTGAACACACACGTGACACGCTTGGTCGCGTTCTGATGGAAATGCTGGAAAAATAACTGCTTTTTCTTGAACATCGTCTCGCACGAACACTTAAAGATTAACCTGCAGAAGAGGGAAGAGACCCAAAAAAAACAACTGTCAAAACCCCAAGCAAGACACGGAAATGTTTGTTAGTAAAAGGTCACGGCCACGTTAACTCACTGAGGGGACATTTTGCTGATGTTGTGTTTGTTTTTCAAATGGACCTCACAGCCCTCTGAGGTCTTGAAGGCCACGGGACAGACGGAGCACTTGTAGAGGACGTTGCAGTGTTTCTCTTCGATGTGCGTCTTCTGACCTTGGACCGTCTTGAAGACCACGTCGCAGTGGAGACACCTGGAGGATATGAGAGAGAGAGAGAGAAAGAGAGAGAGAGCACAGTGCCGCTTTCCCTGTCCCATCACATTTGGCCGCGCATTACCGCTTCTGCGCGCGGACAAACGCGCTCACTTACTTGTACCAAGCTTTGCGCGTGTAGTGCAGGCAGTTCTCCTTCACGTGCTTCTGTATGTCCGCCGAGCGACTCAGGGCGCCGCACTCGGGGCAGCAGTACGGCGACTTGTGCGCGTGGATGCGCTGGTGAGCTCTGAAGCTACACTTGTTGGGCAACAACATCGAGCACACTTTGCACATCTGTATTATGGGGGGAAAAAACAAAGATGAAGCAAAAGTAACGTCGTCAATTGAAAACGTGGACGGTGGACAAGACTAAACAGAGAGCTTTCAACGTGTACGAAACAGCTACGCACCAGTCCTTCTGTGTCGTCCGAGAGCCGCTGATAATGTCCTGCGAGTGCTTTGTAGTCGGGCAATTGCTTGTTGCACTCCAGGCATCGGAGTCGGTGGCGAATGACGTTGTCCGGGTAAAGGGGCATGACGGGTTGGCCTTTAGGTGCGGGCGACGGCGAAGCGTGGGCGTCCACGAGCCCGGATTCAGCGCTGAGGGGGACAAACATTTGCTCCTCCGCTATGGGTTTCATGTAGAGCTGCGTGCACTGCATCACCGCCCCGCTGTTCTTGTGCTCCCGCGCATGCGCCAGCAACGCGCACTTGTTGAAGAACACCAGCGTCTTGGCGCAGTGGGTGCATCCCACTTCGATGTGAACGCTCCTCCTGCCGTAGTGATACGCCAGGCTCCTCTCCACGCCGAAGGAGTCGCCGCACTCCAGGCAGCAGTACCCGCGCGGCGGGAGGTCGATGCCGCTTCCTGGCGGCGGGTTCAGGTTGGGCACGTAGGTGGGCACGGGGTTGGCGTTGTTCAACAGTCTGCTCAAGGTGCCCGCCGCCGTGTTGGGGACGGAGGTCGGCGGATGAGCGCTCGCCGTCTTCATCTGATGCACCAAAGGGACAGTGCTGTACACGGTGGAGGAGAGTGTGTGTGGGCTCTGCTGGTGCGCGGTGGATCGTGCCGCCACTGAGGCGGCGACGCTGTGAGGGACCAGGTTGAGGCTTGCTAAGTGCATTGCTTTGGGGAGGAAGTGTGTGCTGGTTGCGTGGCCTGTCGTGGCCGATGTTACTCTCTTTGGCTTCCGCCTCAGGTGTGTCACAGATCTTTTCACGGGACCACGAGAGTTATGGAAAATTGCGGGGGATTGCTTCATGCCCGACTTTCTGGAGGCCGCTTCTGATTTGCCGCGTAAAGCCTTTGATGCGCTGACGGCGGTACCTTTAGTTTGCGTTCCAACAATGCTCTCGACGACTGCATTCTGAGACTGCTGCGTAGACAGATTGCAACATGAGTCTTCGCTCATCATACTCTGCGACGGAGAGGATTCATACGCAGACTGAACGTCGTCCGTTTCGGAATCGGGTAACACACTGGTGACAGTTCGCTTGATCTGCCCCGACGTGGTCTTGATGGTCTTAATCCTGACCCTTGGTATGGCGGGGGGGGACCCTGAGGCCATCGCAGGGGACGCTTTGCCACTGCTGTCGCTGCAGATGCTTACAGGGCTGTCAGAAGGTCTCATCAGCCGTTTCACAGCTTCTAGAGGACTCCTGGGGCTCCGTGGGGACACCGGCACCTTGGCACTAGCTTTCACGCAGTCGTTCGGAATGGCTGATAAGTCTCTCGGATTTGTCAGGTCGCTGGGATCCTTTCGGGCATTAAGAGCTACCAGAGCCTCAAGGCAAGAGGACAACTTAGACGCCTGCGACTTGACATGTGGATGAGAGGTGGGAATCAAGTCATGGTCACGGCTCAGTGGGGGAGGTGCGCTGTGTTCTGGAGTTGCTTGAGCTGTTTGGTCGCTGTCAGACAGCTCCTCGCTTCTTCTAGTTTCTGCTGTGCTCCTCTGTGTGTTCTTGGGAATATCAGAGTCCTTTGGGCAATCATCAAACATGCTGAGGGACAGTTTCTTTGGATTGTCTGGTATACAAGGTTCCACCAAAACGGACATTTCCGGGAAGCAGCGTCTCTCTTGCTTTGGATGGATTTCATCTCTGCTACACAGAGTGTCTTCCGATTCAGGACTAGAGATGGGACTAAAGTTAGAGAAGGACTGGGAAAATATCGGTGTTCCGTCAGGTTTGTGCTGAATGGGAGCTTTCCCAAAAAGCTCTCTGGGACTCTCCCCATTCAAAGCAGTGGCGAATGATTTGGAAAAGCCAGGGTTAGATGATTCATCAAAGTCAACAGAGGTCCCTTGTCCTCTGAATCCATTTTGCACCACCGGTCCTGAGTGAAGCCTGTCATTGAAAACTTCCACCGAATCCTGGCGACTTGTGTTTTTCACAATAACACTGACGGCTGGAATATCTGCTGAAGTGACAGTTTGGTTACCCAGTAAGCTATCATCCAGGCACATCCCTGTGTGTTTCAGCTGACTTTCTGTCTCCTCATGATTCTCCTGGATGGACTCTTTGGCATCCAACCCTGTGGCATCTGGGATGTCAAAGGCAGCCAGAAGATCATCGAAATCTGGGGTTTTCATGTCACCCATGACTGGACGGTCTCACAAACCTGTACAAACAACCACAGCATTAGCCTGTCCTCTTATGCTTCCAGTTTGACAGAAGGCACTTAAGGATCGGGTGTCAGTTTTAAGAATCTGTTCTCTCTCCGTCGCTCTCATGCGACCTCAAGCAAGCCAAGTTGTGAGACAAGATGACACTAAATACGTCTGCTAGATTCATGTACAAGCAAAGTAACGCTTAACACAGACTTGACTCAGTTTAACGAATCACCCAAATGTCCCAAGACACCGGCAACTGTTTTGTTGTTAGCTTAGCCAGCATCGAAGCGAGCTAGCTGGCTAGATGCAGTAGTTAGCTTGATAGCTATCCGAGCTAGCGACTTAGCAATATGGCGTAGCTACATGCTAGTGCGTAAATTGTAGCGTTTATCGTTTAGCTACTGAACGTAGAACATCGATAGATACAACAGTGTGCTTACCATTTGATCTGGCTATGTTGAACAACTCTGATGAAATATGTAGCCAGTTGTACGCGTTGTTTGTTTGTTTTCTAGCTGAGGTTAGCCGATGCAGGCTCTCAGCTAGCTTGCAAGCTGCTAGCGCTAAATTCGCTTCTCCCTTTCCTGGTGACACTGGGTGAAGAAGCCCTCGGCGCTGTCTTACAGACGAGAGGCGGCGCCATTAACGACTCATGTTGAAATAAAATAAATATGTAATGTGTCTGGACAGCTCACACTTATATTCCATACATTTACACGAGCAGTCATATTTGAATATATGCGTGTTATGTATTTGATCATGGATTTCCCTGCTAAGTGTATTATGGACCCGAACCAACCACTCACACTGCTGCCACCTTTCATAACTGTGCAGCCTGTACACTGAGCTTGAGATTCGTCACTTTCAAGAACCCACTAAGTATAATCTCCATCCATCCAAATATGGTTGGAAAATAGTAAACGCTGTTCAAAGTTCCATTTAGTCACTTTTGTGACTGTGTGGTTTTTTTTAGTCTAGATGTCTGGTTGCTTTCATGGCCCATGTGAGTCATATTTCCTGTGTGATTTGTGAATTTCATCATTGATTAAGAGAATGCAGTTTTTGCAACTATTTTATGATTTCCTGGTAGGGAATAACTACTTTGTCAACACTCTCAACATTATGCCAAAGAAAACTGTGTGAAGAGAAGAAACCAGCCCAGGTGAGAGCCAAGGTCTCTCTTGATTTGTACAGTGCTTGATTTAGTTTATAGGGGCAAGCTGGTCTAAATTAGGCCTAAATTAATTTGGTGTCAGGGAAATAAACGCTAACTTTAAACTTAATTAAAGCAATGTAATGAATCTCCAGTTACGTGGTCTATCGTTGACTATTTGTCACTAATTGGAATGGAATGTGAGATGTTTGGTTCATCCATCCATCCATCCAAACTCTTACCTGCTTATCCAATCATCCACATTTCAGTAAGGGTAGAGATATTGCATGGATTCAGTTTCTGCATTCTATCCACCAGAATAATCCCTAAACAAGTACATTCCCAGTTTCAGCCATGACAGTGACATCTAAGTCAAATGGAGTCCACTGGCAAAACAGTCATAAATAAAAAACAATATGTTTGTTTACCAAAGCATGCATTTATTGCTAAGTTGCAAAATCTGTTGTTAGGTCATTAACCTCTATGTATTCCAGGATCTTCAAGCCTTACAGGATACTGAATGGATACAAATGTTAGATTTTGAATAACTATTAATGTTCATCAGTTCCATCCAGATGGCCTGAGACCCTGTTGAATTTTATGAACCACGGATCAACTGCATTTCTTTAACTTTGTCAGGGAATCAGTGAGACGTTTGAGCGACGACAGAGCAGAAATGAGCAGAACAAATAGCTGCCATTAAATTTAATCACAAATCGTCACCCTGAAATAAAGTACAAATTGCAAGGCTGTAAAGTTAGAGGACCCAACAGAAGCAATAACTGATACATGCATGTCTGATTCTGCACTGAATGTTCCATGTGCTTATTCTTCCAAGCAACAGTTTAAAGAGACGGAATTTTGACAGCAAAGCAAGTTAATGAAACATTGCCGACTTTGATACATAATAGAACTGTTTGAGGGCTTAAACAGCATTTTACTTCAACACAGACATTTTTATTTTTATTTTTACTGGTACAATATGTGCTACATTGTCCGCAGTTAAAGGACAACTTGTTCTTTTCAAATGTTTTGTGCACTTTGCAAGTTTGAACATAAGATAGGTCATCTGCCAGAAATAGTGATACCAACATATTGCAGCTTACTCCAGTATTCATATACTGTTTACCTGTATGTCTGTCTAAATAAAGACTACCATAATTATGAGGAAATGGATGCATGCCCTATGTAATGAACACGGGTTGTACACAAAGTAAATCCATTTTCAGATCCTTTTAATAAAATGATGATGTGATTTCTAATAGTGTCCAAATCTTACTCATGATAGTGCTGATTTATTTCACATACTTCTGAGGGGAGGTTTGGGTGGAGCACCGATTAACTTACTCATGATGAATCCACTGATTACTCCCTCTCATACTGCATTAGACATGTAGCAGTTTTTAAAGCTCAAAGTCAGGTCCAATAAATTTATATCTTTCACTCTCAGTCTGATTTCTTATCGGTTTTCAAGCGATTACAGTCAACACGGCACTTTGTAACAATCAAGTATTGCTTTATCAGGTCCATTAAATAATTTCTATCTTAAAATCACATTCATACTAATGCCAAGTACTTCCTGAGAAAGAGATCAGAGCCGTGTGTAACATGTCTGTTACTCAATGATAACTAGTTTCATGACGGGCAGAGTATATTTCCCTGACTCTATTTTGCAGCACACCATTCATGACCTGGGTTAGGAGGAAGCACAATGAGTAAGCCATTAGCTCTGCTTTTCCTTGAATTGAGCCGTTTGTGTGTTAGTTGTTGAGCTGGTATTTCTGTGCACCATTCTTCACAAGATAACTACGAGGACACTCTGGATTTATTTTATTTTTTTTATCTCACAGAGGACATGAAACACTTGTTCCTTGTTTAACATTCCTGGTTTTTACAGTTAAAGCTTCTTTTCCAGAAGCTGTGGAGTAGGACTGAAAAGTGCCTCTGATTTGTTTTTGTTTTTTTTCCCCAGCAGAAACCAGTGACCAGCTCAAAGATGAATCCTTCACCAATGGAAAGGGTGTGGACAATCAGGCTTTTGAAATAGAGGTAAATATTGACTTTCATTTTTAAAAGAAGTGTTATTGATGTATGTATGATTTCCTGAGTAAAACGAGTTTATTTTCTCAGGTGGACGACATTGCTGATGGTAGCAGCGGCAGAAAGCAGGAGGCGAAAAGGGGATTGGCATCATACATGAGGTGTGTTAGATCAATCATAAGTGAATGTATTCTAAATGAAATACTGCAATAATGGTAATACTGGGGGGAGCAGTACAGATAATTACTACTATAGGTGTACTGCATGATGCTGCTGCAATGTTGATCTGATTCATTCTGTATAGCTATGAGTTATGTTTATATAATTAATGTACATACAACTCAACATGTCAAATTTGTGAAGCTGCTTCTTTGCAACAGTAAACTCGATGACTGTCACTATCTGATGTTATGTCATGAATGTAAAAGACAAAGGTAGCAAACATACAATACTGTCAGTTGAATCAGTGTAATTTTGTTCACCCTTCTGTTTTTTAAAACAATTTTTTTGGACAATGAATTTTTGCAATCTGTTCATTTGTTCTGTCAGCAAAGTTTCCAAGCCGTTTAATGCCACAGAGGATTACATCAAGGCTCACTCAAAAACATTCACATACATTGTGTTGGCTGTACTTGGAGCAGGTAATTGTAATACTCTGGCTCCAAATTAGTATCAATTGACTGCAGAAACAAAATAATGAAGTAATCATATGAGCAAATAAAACTATTAAACTTTGACCGAATGTTTTGTGTCATACAGGTTATGTGGCGTACTTCATCGCAGCGTGTGTGTTGGATTTTCAGAGGGCCGTCGCTCTTGTGGTCATAACCAGTTTGGCCGTTGCATCTAAATTGTACGACCTTGTGAAGGAGTACAAGGGCAGCAGCATCAGCAAGTGTTTCAGACCTGCGGTGAGATGCTTTAGATCGAACTTGAAATGGATAAAATGGTGAGTAGATGTCACGTTTCTTCACGGTAATGATTTACACGGTGGAATTGTGCAAATGAGCTTCTGCATGTGTGTGTGTGTGAATGAATGTGCTGTTTGTTTTTTGCAGGGTTTTCATCTCTGTGGTCGTGATCCTGCTCGTGCTGTGGCTCGCTCTAGACACGAGCAAGCGTCCCCAGCAGCTCATTTCATTTGCAGGCGTGTGCATGTTCATCCTGGTTGTGTTCCTCTGCTCGGCACATAGGACAGCGGTGAGTTTTGCACAAAGTCAGCCAATAGATCTAGACGTGTGCTGAATGAGTCCTATTGTGACACCTGTTTCGACATGTGCTCGGCTGTAATCTCTCAAGCTATCGTGTTTGTTTTCTTTAGACTTTGGATATCGATTGGCCTTGTGCTGCTGTTAACTCAATGTTTACCGGTGGCGCTTCCTCACAATAACACAAGACTTCCCGGTACTGTTGCTTTTTTGTTTTAGGTGTCATGGAGGTCGGTCTTTTGGGGTCTTGGGTTGCAGTTCTGTATTGGTCTTTTTGTTATAAGAACAGAACCTGGACTTATTGCTTTCCAATGGCTTGGAACACAAGTACAGGTATTATTCTTTAATTTATTAGAAAAATACATAATAAACCTTACACAAGAACATAAGATGATTGGTTCTTCCAAAAAACAAAACAAAAACAGCATTTCCTTATTCCGCCCTCTTTTACTTCAGAAATCAATTTTCCCTCTTGGTTCAGTAGTTCATCATCTTGTCTGCACCTGTGTATTTTCACAGATTTTCCAAAACAAAACATATCACATCAGTAAAAATGAAGGGTTAGTATTACATATTGTGTGATGATTGAGCCGTCACTTAAGATGAAACTTCATTTGCACCACAGACTTCTATGACAGACAGTTTCCTTATCTACCAAGGAGCAATATTCATTAACTGAGTGGATGTTACACGCTTATCTTTAAAGCCACTTTATTATGGTGGTCACTCCTAATTATGAGTCATCCAAGCGTTGGATCAGCAAAACGTACGTGCGAGCATGTGGTCTGTTCATCACTTTTCCTACTACGTTCCTGCTTTAGTCCCATGACTTATTATGACTTTTAAATGAAAAATGAATGACTAATCAAGTGTCATAAATGTTAAAAAAAGATTTGCAGACAGAAATGATGAGATTACATCATCCATGTTTCTTGTTTCTCTTATATTTTCAGACATTCCTGGACTATACCAAAGCTGGATCAAGATTTGTCTTTGGGGACCTGATCTCAAGCGTTTTTGCATTTCAAGTGAGTGCACGACAACAAATATGTTCTGAAATATGGGCTCATAATCGAGATTGTCAGTGACTCATGTGGAATATATTGATTGTATTTCCATTTTTATTTTTTCCCCACAGGCTTTGCCAATTGTTGTGTTCTTCAGCAGTGTGATGTCAGTCCTTTACTTTTTGGGCATAATGCAGTGGCTCATTCTGAAGGTAAAGCGCGGAATTTAAAACCTTAAACTTCACAACATCATACTGTACGTTCCCAAGGGTCTGGGTGTGTATTGCCTATGACTTCAGAGATGTATCATGACAAAGAGCCATGTGTTTTCGTCCACACAGATCTCATGGTGTATGGAGATAACGATGGGAACCACTCCCGCAGAGACCTTGAGTGTTGCAGGCAACATATTTGTTGGACAGGTACTTTCGGCAAAACGTGATATCTTTGCAACACTATTCATACATGTTTGGCCTCAAAGCTGTACCAGCTTGTATCACTATACTTTAGGCAAGACAAGAACTATTACCATCAATGATAAACACACCGGGAAAAAATTATATTGACTCTATTTTTTTATGTCTTCACCATGTTTATCTCCATTAGACCGAGGCACCACTGCTGATTCGTCCCTATTTGAAGGACATGACCAAATCTGAGATCCACGCTGTGATGACTGGTGGATTTGCCACAATTGCAGGCAGCGTCATGGGTGCCTTTATCTCATTTGGGGTCAGATGAAGCTGCTCTCATATCACTAAATCATACACAGTCTAAGAAATAAAAGAAGTGAAAATTACTGTTTGTTTGTTAAGCTGACTACACTTTTTGTTTAGTTTGTCACCTTTTATATTATCATTTCCACATTCATTTGAAATTCCTGTTATGTTGCTGATTATTGCATTATGCTCATTAGTCCTCATAAGTCCCCTCTGATTAAATGCTGTTTTGTAATATTTTGCAGATTGACGCATCTTCCCTAATTTCCGCCTCTGTAATGGCTGCTCCTTGTGCCTTGGCTTTCTCTAAGCTGTCTTACCCAGAGACGGAGGAGAGCATCTTCAAGTCTGAGAGGAATATTAAAGTGGCTTGTGGGTGCGTGTGTAGCTGCTGCTTCATTATTTCTTAGTCCTGTCGTGTTTTTACGCATTTAATGACTGAATGATTTAAAAACTCCCCCCAGTGATGAAAAGAACATTTTGGAGGCTGCTAGCAGTGGTGCATCTGCTTCGATCGGTCTTGTCGCAAACATTGCAGCAAACCTGATCGCCTTTCTCGCCATCCTCGAGTTCATAAATGCAGCGCTGAGTTGGCTCGGGGGCATGGTGGGATATCCTACAGTCACATTTCAGGTATGTAGTAAAAGATAGGTGATTTCATTCAACAGGGTTCAGTTCAGTAATTTCGACAAGTCAATCCGTGTCCTCATGACCTACTGTTTTTTTTTTGTGTCAGTTGATTTGCTCTTACGTGTTCATGCCTGTGGCCTTCATGATGGGAATACCGTACAATGAGAGTTTCCAGGTGGCCGAGTTAATTGGCACCAAGCTCTTCCTCAATGAGTTTGTGGCTTATGAGAAATTGTCTGATTTGAAGAGCAACAGGCTGAACGGCCTCGATGAGATGATTGGAGACGAAAGACAGTGGATATCTGTGAGTAAACTCTCCGACAGGGTTTGAGTTTTTATGTTTCTACAACAAGAAATTGAATGTTACACATAAAATGGAAAAGAAATGATTTTACATTGCATGTTTGTTTGTTTTTTACGTGATTCAGATGCGGTCAGAAATGATCTGCACATTTGCTCTTTGTGGATTCGCCAACTTCAGCTCAATGGGTATTGTGATCGGCGGCCTGTGTGAGTATCTTCCAGCTGTGACGTTTTTTACTGCGTCAGTGCTGCTTTTTGACTAACTGTGTTGTCCTGTCATCAAAGCCTCCATATGCCCATCCCGGAGAAATGACATCTCCTCTTTGGTGTTAAGAGCCATGATCACGGGGACTTGCGTATCTCTTGTCAATGCATGCATAGCAGGTACGTGTAAACTTGGCGTTTAAATCTAGTGGATCTTGCAGTTTGGTTTGTAACACTGTCGCTATCTCTTTCTCAGGGATCCTCTTTGTTCCGCCGCTCGACTGCGTGGGGGTCTTCAGGGAATCTGTGGCTTTCAACGTCACAGATGTGAACATTAAAACTTGCTGTGCAGACCTCTTTGAAAGGTAAACGCATGCATTTTACTTACAATGATGCCTTCCCTACACTGGATTGAAACATGTGGGGAAAAAAGGGTGAAACTCAGGCTTAATGTATTTTGATCTCATCTGAAATGAATTCTTTTGCAGCACTGTAAACAACGGGACCATCTCATTCGAAGGATCATGGAACAAAGTAACAAACGTCAGTGTTTTTTTCACAAAATGTTGTGAGTGTTGTGGCCTTTCTGATTTGGTTTGTATGTAGAGCTTTGATTTTATAGTTCAGTGTCGTTCCATGTCTGTGTGTTTCTGTTAATGTAGAAATGTGTGGATTATATACATATCTTTGAAGATTAATTTTTCTTTTGTGTATTATATACTGCTGAATTCAAATGTCACCTTTTGAGTTAAAGGACCCATCTTACAATGTACATCTGGAAACTTTCAGGAATCTGACCAATGTAAATACTTCAAATAAATATTGAATAAACTATAAATTAGTCATCATTAATAATTACACAAGTAACTGAAATGAAAATGTGTGTCATGCCTCGACACAAATGTTTTACACTTTTATTAAAAAAACAAAACAGCTGATATGAAACGGAAAGACAACACATATTGTAAACACATTTATTATTCTGACTCACTCTCTCACTCACTCACTCGCCTGCTATATTTCCTCTCACTACTCTCCATATTTAATCCTTTGACGTTATGTACACATACACACAATACCAGAGGTTGCTTGCATGGCACCACACCTTAACATTGCAGTGTTGTGACCATTGTCTCCTTATCTGCTGCTGAGTACATGTTTGCACTCCCTTTGTCAAATACCTCAAACCCCTTTCAAATTTTATAACGGCACAAATGATAGAATTTGTACTTCTGTTTCAATAAACAAAGGTTCATGCAATCAAGCTGAATTTGTAATGAACAGTGGCCAAAATGGGTATTTGGACTCTTTTAGCCCCTCATTGCTCAAGAATTAATTTGGGAATTCCAAAGAATTTCCATATCAGTTATTTGTAAAAGGGAAGTAACTTCTGCTGAAATCAATGACTCAGCAAGCAAATGAAATGAAAGAATCAGTTTTCTTTTTACAATCATATCACCACTTCCGTTCAAGTCCTATGCTGGACTTTGTATCTTACGTATAGTTAATAGGTGATGCTAAAGATCGGTTTGTCCTGGTTAGTGCTGACTAGGGTTGTTCAGCCATTTCTCATTGCTCAATTTGAGCTGTCACTTGCCTTAGAGTCTTATTTGGTGATCAATAGGCTTCTGAAAATCCTGAACACGCTCTTTTGGTTGTTTTGTTCAATGTGCCTTTATCCCACCGTGCATAGTTCAGGTCCAAATAAGTGTAAAACTTGAATATAGTTGTGTGTTTGCGTGTCAATGAGCATAAGCATTCCATAGTTAAAGAGTTTTTTTATGTAAGCCCCCTTACTCTGTGTCAGTGCTCATTACTTTGTCAGTAAAATTCACCAATGTAAATTCTATCAGGAGACTGATAGCATGTATACAAATTCTGTGATAAACGGATACAAAGTACTTTAAAAACTACACAAAAAAAAAGTAATTCCATAAACGTGCACACAAGACCTAACAATGGTGCTGCATTTTCATATCATGAGCTCAACTTTGCTGTGCAATTGTAGGACATTAACAATTGCAAGCTGTTCTAGCTCTAAATACAAATGTCGAGAAAACATGATGCCCCACACACATACTGTACATCATACGTGACATGGCAGACAATGCACTTCTTGCACATTGTTTAAGTTTACATCACGCTGGGAGTCCTCTGTGGTTAAAATGATGTACATTTATCCTCAACAGTTAACTGCAGTGCTGCACCTGCAAATGTGACAAATACTGATTGGATCATCAGTTGCCCACTCAGAGCTGATACGGCTCTGGGACAAATGTTTCAGACTTGAAATGGATAGACAGTGTCGACCTCAAAACTCTCAGGGCTAAAAACATGGATTTAGCTTCGCAGGTTCCATGACCTGTACAGTCTGACTGCTGCACTCACATCCTCATAAACCTTTAAGCCGTGTAGTTAACTGACTGGGTGGAGGATGGATTTCTTCTTTTTTTTTTACAGCTGAAACAGCAGTTGAGAAATTCACAGTAGTTTTACATAACAAGTCAGGTTAACAAGGAGGTCAATGAGTTATTCCCTTTCCTTCATTCATACTCGTCAAGTCCAAGCTGGCTTTTGTAACTTGATAGGAATAGGTAATACGAAACCATTTAAATCGATAAAACTGAAGCAAAATGTCAGGTCCTTTTCTACCTTGATTCAGGAACATCAAGAGTTTCAGGAGGTTTGAGTGTGTCATCTGACTTATTGTCCTCTGTCTCCGGAGCCTTTCTATTCACCTTTGGGCTAGAAGTCTTTCTAGTCAGCTGAGGGCTCTGTGTTCCTTTCCGCTGCAGCTGTGGGCTATACTTGCGGTTGAGCAGGGGGCTCCTGGAGCCTTTTATCTTGGTGGGCTGCTGGAGACTATCCATAGTCTTAATGGGCCGCAAGCCAAGAAGTCCACAGTAGTAGTTGCACTGATGGTTTGTCACAAACTGTTCGATTACTTCAGGAGAACCATGCTCAGTAAGTCCTTGATACCTGAAATACAAAGGACAACTTTTTATTTTAGCTATTCTAATATCAAACAAGCCATGATTATTGTGATGTATGAATTCAGATACAAACCCTTTTGACTTGGTCACAACTTTAATATTAGTAAGCTTCGTTTCAACACCTACAAAGATAAAACAGAACGGATCATTAGCATTTTCGTTCCCACCACAGACACAATACATCATCACTTATATTTGAGGCTTACCCTCTAGGCGAGTGACCAGTAAATTTCCATGTGTCCACTGATGGATCCAGTGCTGGAGGGTGCAACATTTCTGCTCCACCTCAGAAACAGCTTGGCTAATCAGCTTGCCTTTAGCATCCATCTCACAATACTTGAGGAGGACACCGTTTAGGTCAGACTCCACTGTGGCATATGGCACAGAGTTTGCAGGTCGGTACATCAGATACTGAGGAATCACTCTGCAAGTATCACAAAAACAATGTGGTAAGATCATAGGCAGTGCTGTAGATTTAAGTAAGAATCATAATGGTGGTACTTACTCAAGTGAAAAGCCAAAGTTCTCACTAACTCTCGCTTCAGCAGCAAAGATTTTACAGTATTCCCGAATCATGTTTTGAACTTTGCATTCCTGGGAAAACAAATACAGTAAGTAAAGTGAGGTAAATGAAATAAAGCAGATTCATCTTGATTCATATTAATTTAACAATTCATGGGTTCTGATTTTTAAAAGCAGTTATGTGTAGTATAATCGCCTTGTCTTATATCACCTGACAGAGACTGCTTATATCTTTAAATCCACTACTTACTTGCTTAGTAATCTCGAGGTTTCTCTCGATAAGGTTACTGTCCTGTTTGGTCCCATATGGGATGGGGCTTTTGACTTTGATGATGCAGATGCTTCCAGACTCAAACACAGGATCCAGGCCGTAAATGACCTTCACCCTGCTGGCTTTATGAGCGCAGCCCTCGCCAATGTTGCTCATCTCAGTCATAATGCGGCCAAAGTACTTCTCACCCCAACTGCCAGAGTCGGAAAGACCTTTGGTGAACATCAGTGGGGTCATCTCTATCTCCTCTCCAACTAAAACGGGCAAAAAAACCCCAACACAAATATCCTCAGAGATCGTGTTCTCTTCATCTTTAGGTATTGAATAAGTATTAACAGTATTTTACGGCTTATTGAAAGATTTACCTTCAAATTCATCTCTTAGAAGTATCTCAGACAAAACTGTGAAGAAAACACAAACAGTCATAAAAGTGTGAATGATTTTATCTATTATTTCCATATTTATTATTCCTCCAGGCATAACTTACTGTCCTGGCTGAGCAGGTAGTCGGTTGTGTCTGTCCCATATTCATTCTTGATCGTGCAGCCATATACCCCGCAGTCTCGGCTTGATGCCAGCACAAAAGCCAGAGCTACTTGGCTTTCATCTCCTCCACTTGAGAACAAAAGGAAATATAGGAAACATCGAATCAATTTGCTCATCAGAGCTGTGCTTCGATTTGGAGACGTCACCACTCACAAATACCCACAAGGGGTCGCTGTGAGACAGATGGTCATGTTGCTGTGAATGGCTCAAGCAGCAGTCTGCTGACACAGCAACCCAAAGCACATATATAGATTTTTAATGCCCCCTGAAGATGGTGAAATTTTGTGTCAGGTTACAGTGTCTGTGTCTGGCCAGAGATTCACCTCTCTGTGTCACAGCTGTGGGGTTCACAGACACATGAGCTGGACAGCTCTACAGTGAGAATATGAGAATGACAGAATGATGAGGCCATGAGATACAGTCTGTGGCCCAGATAAATACTATTCTTTTGTTATTGTTTCATATTTGGAGCTCATCCAAGTAAAAACAACTGAGGAGGTTACTAGTAGATATGTTAATGCCTACAATAAGTTGAATGATATTGCTGTTGGATCATATTACAGCTATATCATTCAACTTATTGTAGGCATTAA
>OMOW01025507.1:2666-15937 GCA_900312555.1 Lamprogrammus exutus | reverse complement strand
GCTAAATTACGATTCACCATGATGGAGAAATTTCATATGTGTCAGTTAGAAAAGCTAGTAGCCCTGTGTGACCTCTGACATTCACCATCCAGTCAGCTCTTAGCACAGGTCATCGTTCCAATTTAAGTTTGTGAGATCTCATCACTGCTTATGTGATTCACCTCCATGTTTTTTTGTTTCTGCTTACTTGACATTCAATTTACTGTGTGGAATTTGTTAGAATTTTGAGTGCAGGGCAAAGTGGAGAATATAGTAGGCGGCCCTTGCTTTAGGATGTGATACTGCAAGATTGAGCTATGTGCTGAACTCCATAGAAAATAGTGGGATGGCCAGAGCAGCACAGTCTTACTGCTGATCGTATTTGAGCACCCTTTAGGGGCTCGAGCAACATTCAAATGATTGGAAATCTGTGGTCAGTGTTTGTTTCTGTTAAATGCCTATGCCAAAGTGTAGTGTTACTAACTAGCTGTGTTAAAGTGACATGGTGTACAAAGTTAATTAAAAGCTCAGGGATAAAGTGTTGAGTATTGAGGAATAAAGTGCCATGGGAACAGGGATAAGTAGCTGAGGGTGATGGCATAAGGTGCAGTTGAATAAGGTGGTAGGGGGTCGAGGAAATAAAGTGCAGTAGAGAGTTGAGGACTGAGGGATAAACTGTTGATGGCGTTAAAGAGCATTTTTAGCTCTGCAGTGGCCATCTTATTGCCAGATCCCAGCAGTGTTGCTGAGTCACTGAGGGGCCACAGGCAGGATGTTCCTGTTGACAGATGGCTCAGGTAAAGTGATGATGAGTGATGCTCAGCCTGAGGCTGGCAGGCTTGGATTATTTATAACAGCATTTATATACTGATTGTAACAGAGCCTGATGCTGATGGACTTTTTACCTCTCTGCATCGTACCATCAATACATGCATACAGTACCTGCATACATGTCGAAACTTAATCACCATAGTTGTGACTCAGTTAAGAATGTCAGAATATGGATTATATTGATGGTGCTTGGTAAAAGCCCTGTCATCAATTTTCTTTTGTGTTTTTAATGTGCAGTCATCATTATGGAGGTGTTAAATCTTCGGAATAAGTGCCAGCATTGGTCTGCGCGTCTTCTGTGTTCATGCTGTGTGTGCGGTGTATAGATTCTTTATATCCAAGGAATCGTGACAGAGAGGTCATGGACGTCACAGCATTGTCTCTGCACAGAGGGGTGCCTTCCTGTGTTTAACTACAGGAAGGACATGCTGTGTGAATGTGTCTGTTTTAAAGACTCACTGTTGTCAAGGAGAAATGTTAGGCCTGTCACGCACACTAGCTGGTACTATTCCATCGTTTATTTCGCCTGATACTCAGTCCAGAATATCAGGCAGAGATGAAGTCAAGTTGACTTGTATGTTTTAGTGTTTTCCAAGTTTCCAAAATTGATTAATCATTTTTTTTTTTTAAATATTGTAACTGGTTAATTATTTACTATAAAAGTCACCATGAAATTATTTATTTGGCTTATGTAGTCACATTTGAACCTCTTTGTAGACACTATTAAATATTAAATTGTGTATTATGTCACAGCACAACGAAAACCCTCACTGGGCTCTCACACGCTCGAATACATTCAAGTTAGTGAGAGTGAATTTAGGTCTAATCAGCAAGTCCCAAGGGAGACTTTTTATAACAGAACTCTGCTAAAGGCATTTATTGTTTCAGAATTTTTATACATTTTTCTGTGTTGTAAAGCCTCTGAGTATTTAGAAATGGTATTTGAATAAAATGTGTTGTTGTTGTTTTTGTTGTTATTGTAATTATGGTTGCTGTTATTATTATTTAAGTCAAATAGTACATGTCACTTTGTCTAATTTGTGTTTTGGTTTGTAAGTCATTCTTCCATTAAAGACAATTAGACATTTCAAGAAAAGTATGATTTAGGCCATGTTTTCGTAATTCAAAGATGTTAATGTTTCTTTATTAATGTTGCCTTGTTGTCTCACTGCAGCTCCACCTTGTCCTTTTCTTCCCCAAACCAGTGCTCAGGACACCAGTGCTTCACCACACAGACCTGACTTTTGTGTCTTATTGTTTTTTTTAAGGAGCCATTTGAAGATGGGTTTGCTAATGGTGACGAGCTCACTCCAGCCGAGGAGGCTGCTGCCAAGGAGGCGGCAGAGTCCAAGGGCGTGGTCAAATTTGGTTGGATCAAAGGCGTGCTGGTGAGTTGTTGGCCTGAGCTCTTTCGTCTCTTCTCATTGGTTAATGAGGTCCTATTATTCAAATTAAGTCACCACAGCCTCTGTACAAAACCAAATCAAAGTTCAAGCAGGTATTAATGGTACTAAAATTCTGTCTGAAATCACGCAATTCCCCTACTGCATGTGCGCAGGCGACAGTCGGGTACAGAGTGACACTGGTCCGACTAGACCTGGTCTAAAATCACTGCTCTTTGTATGACTGATAACGCCACTGAGCTTGTCGCAATCTGCACTACAGCAGCTGTGATTGTAAAGCATTTTGTCTTCTGTGCTTGTGCGTTACATAATGTTAAATTTAACACCAAACAAGCAATCAAAATAGAGAGTAAATAGAACAACAGCCCGACATGCTCATATGCCACTGTTGTTGTGTGACAGCCAGAGCTTGAATCACATGACTGTGACATCCACGTATTTGAAAAGCTCCGGCTTCCCCATCCACACTAAAACGATGAGCTGGCTTCTTCTCATTTATCCACTCTGGACAGCCTTTTCTAAAAGCTCATTCTGCGAGGATTAAAACGCTGTTTCAGTGTGGGCAGAAGGCGTAAATAGATTTTTTTTTTTAAAAGAAAGATGCGTTTTCAAGTAAATCCACGTTAGTGTGGAAGGGGCATGAGCGCGGTGCAGCAACAGATGTAGACTTAGTACCTAAGAAAAACACAAACTCTGTGATAGATGGTTTTGGTTTAAGACAACGGATTCAATGCAAACCATGGCGTTTTGTAAAGTATGCCCAAAGAAGGTAGCTACCAAATCTGGAAGAACAAGCAGTCTATTTCATTTTCTTTTTCTATGGTGAATGCATGAAACTGCGTAGGTCATCGTCAGTTTATATCAAGAAATATATGGAATATCGCCAAAGTTTTGAAAAATATCGTGATGAATATTTTTTGCCCATATCTCCCAGCCCTAATAGAAACGTGCAAAATCGGCACCCTTTTCACCTAGAGCGAGCATTTCTACAAACATTACTTCAAGCACAGAGGCTGCATGCAAACACAAACATCCCTATCTCACAATGAAGTGCTGTCCACAGACGTTTTGTGGGCACTTACATTTATTGATTTACATTATTTTTTTTAAATTTGTTCACTAACACGCTTAGTTTACAGTGTCATGGTATTTGTAAAGGTTGCCTTACATATTATACCACAGAAAAGTCATGGAAAGGTTTTTTAAGTGAATTGGCAGGTAAGCGTAGAGACCCTGAATGAGCTGCAGTTACAAAATATTTTCATGGTTTTAGTTAAGACCTAAACTGGGAAATTCAAAGCATAAATGATTTGATGGTAATGTCAAAATATATAAACACTATGGAGAGAGGTGCATTTTGAAATGTTGATTCTCATCAGTCACAGTGTTTTGTCTTTGTTCAGGTGGTCATTTATGTAGAATATTTGAAGCACAGACCATAAGTGTGCCGTTAGATTTGAAACCTATGTCTAAGTAGGTCACACTCTGTTTAGGATTTTGGACCATGAGTGTGAGTAACACGTGGTGGGCTTTAACCACAGAGGGAGGAATCACTCAGACTGAGTCATCCAGAAGCTTTGAAGCTTGTTTTAACTTCTTTAATCTGAGATGTGTCTGGATCCTTTCAACTTTCTTGTCTATTTAGACATGAAAAGTCTTCACTTCACTCTGACTAAGTTTATATTATTACTTCCGCTCTAACTTCCTCTCTCATAAACTCTGCTCTCATTCTGTCTGTTTTTTTAAGGGGGGATTGTAGAGTAGCATTGCACCATATTCTCTTAAGATGTGATTGTCAGTTGTCCCTTGCAGGGAGGTGGAGGTCAAAGGTTGGACATTCGGTCTGTTTGGTAATGCCAACACAGTTTATTAAGACATGAACTTAATGAAAACATTCTTAATATAAATACTGGTGACTTCTAGACTAAATGATGTTTTAGGTTTTAATCCAAAATAAATGATTATATAACTGTGCTGTGCACATTTCTTTTATAAGACGAGTCCAGTCCCATTTACATCTTGCATTAAAATGTGGTCTGTATGCAGATAAAGACAAGAAAAACAAAAAATGCAGGGTAAATATAAATGATGATGTAGAATCTAGATAATGAACTCTTTTTTAAGATAGGGTGTAGTCTTGTCGTGTCATCAGATGTCGTTACTCAGATATCACATTTTATTGTGAGGTGTAATTGGAACCAAAATTAAAGAGGGAGATTCCCATTCTTACAAACTGTTATGTCCAAATGGAATTCTACTGTTGGATACAGTAATTTTTCTACCAGCAGGAAGTGATGAAGCATGTTTTAACCCAAACAATAGCAAATAAAAACATACATGTTAATGCAGCAACAGTTGGTTCAGCATCTGCTGTTTCCTCATCACAGTAGAAACACCACAACACACCGCATCGTCCAATGAAACGGGCACAGATGTGTTGACACTTTGTTACAACCATCTTATGTTGTAACCATTTAGAATTATATCATCATTTTGATTCAGCCTTCAAACTAGACTGGCTGGATTGTCTTTCTCTACTACTAACAATGTGACCGTCATCCCCAACTAACTTTCAGCTCATCAAAAAGTCAAACACTTTAAAAGACAAGGACTTCTAAAACTAGATCGTGCTCTTTAGAGCTTGTACCTCTTTTAAGCCAAACAAGCCCAGACTAACTATGTCTTGTTCATATAATTCATACTGTATATAATTTTTATTGATCTGACACATCTATGGTGAAGCTTATCCTTCCTTTGACCAATTCTAACTGCTCATATAGGAAGAACACAGAATGGACCAGTGCCATCACGGGCCTCAAATTGCTTTATTTATTACAGCACTGTGTTGCGTTATTTGTTCTAAGAAACAGTCGTTTTTAAAATGTGTCTGGATCTGGACCAAATTTCACCTACAGAAGTCAAGTTTCATCAAAATTTGTTCAGAACCATTTGAGCAATCGTGAGAGACAGATGCAGGTGAAAAATAGAGGTTCCTTTGTGGAGGTAATGACCTAATATAACTCTGGACAAATCCAGTCTGAGTGGAGTGAATTGCTAAAGTATCTTTTTGGACAGCAGTGCTCTGTCTCCACCGACATTCAGCCTGTTGTGCCCATATAATGTGAGCCTTTTGTCTCTGCAGGTCCGCTGCATGTTGAATATCTGGGGTGTGATGCTGTTCATCCGCATGTCATGGATTGTGGGCCAGGCTGGAATTGGTAAGTTCCTGCAGAGAACTTAATGGTCACATATCAAGGGCTTTCCCACTACGCAGTTGAGCAGTACTGAGCCAGCTGCATGCTTCCTTCTTCACTTCACTCAAAGCTGACCTGAGCCAAGCTGAAGCAAGCTGAGACCCCTGCTTTCTAGATTACATTGTGGACATGTGCAGCTAATCTCTGAAAAACACTTTTAAAAAACCTCTAGTAGTCTCTGCAATGGGAGATTGAGTTCTCGAATGTTTCAGTCGGCATACATAAAATCCATAAAGCAGAATGGAATTTCATTGATTGTCAGCTCTGCCAAAACAGACCACAGAGAGCAGCTCACACGATTGATAAATATTGAGCTTCTCCACTTCACAGCACAGTGGATTGTGTTTGCTGCACTGCTGAGTGAAACGGCTGATAATCCAGAAGTGAAGTGAAAACGTAATGATTGTTTGATAAAGCTTGATCTGCATCAGTCTGATCGCTTCCCCTAATGCCTTGGACACACTACAACAATTTCCAAGTCGTTTGATCGCTGTGCAATTCATAGGACACGACAGTGTTGTCTTGCATTCCAATGGCTTGAAGTCATGAGGTTTTCCCTCGACATGACTGATCAGCAGCACGGGGACACCACTACATTATCTCTGCCCAGGAGAAATCCCAGACGAGTCTCTCCTCTCTCAGTTACATTTTATCACGT
Source organism: Lamprogrammus exutus (assembly GCA_900312555.1). Lineage (NCBI taxonomy): Eukaryota > Metazoa > Chordata > Actinopteri > Ophidiiformes > Ophidiidae > Lamprogrammus > Lamprogrammus exutus. Next base: position 9,812 of record OMOW01025507.1, on the reverse strand, counting down.
GAGAATATGTACGGAAAGTGATATGATATACTTATAAGTGAACTGTGAGGACGAAGTATCCCCATGTCTTTGCTCTCATTGACTGTTGATCCCATTGTCAGGCACAGCATGATTCACACCACATGTTTTGGAGTTGCCAGATCCAGATATTACATGCATTAAATGCACTAGATATCTCCTGAGCGTCTGCAAGCCTCTCGAATCACGTAGTTGATACACATGAGGGTCCATGCTCACGGGAGCGCGCCCCAATGTGCCTCCAATCAGGTGCTTTTGCCTGCGATTTCACAGATTTTGTTGGAAGTTCAGCATAAATTGTGATGTGTGAATGAGACATTATACGTCACTGACTTGAACCCACGCTCAGCCCGCCCTCTCCTGGGAGATTGCCCTTCAATCAAAACAACACCCGACCTGTGCAGAAAGCACGCATAAGGGCTGGTTTGGTGTGGCCCTACACAGTTCTGATATGATTCACCAGCAGTGAAGGTCTTTATGTGACCCAGGCCAAACACTGCATATACTTGAGCATTTACAACTCAGACATCAGCAGTTGGTGGACCGTGTTTGCTCTCTAAAGAGACACATTTTATGGACACTGTGATGTTCACAGGACCAGATGTGGAGAATCTGTGTGAAATTTTTTTTCCAGTTTACACACCGCTCACTACTGTTCACCTTCAATCCTCTTGAACCCCCCACCCCCAATCCTCCAGCACTTGAGTCTCCACTTTGGCGTGAAATGTCACCACAAGGTGACGTGTATGTGTACCAGCTAGTGTGTCTTCACAGCAGCTCTCAGAGTGATTTTAGGGGAGGTTAGAAAATTGTTAACACTGCTGTAGATTCCTTTAACCAGGACTTGTAGGGCAGACATGTTTGATGACCATTAACACTGTGTTCTCTTTGGCAGCTCTCTCCTGTGTGATTGTTCTCATGGCGACTGTTGTGACAACCATCACAGGCCTCTCCACCTCTGCCATCGCCACCAACGGTTTTGTACGAGGAGGTATACTTCAACTTCTTTAATATTATGATTTTCTCCATATGAGGCCACATCGGATAAACAAACACCAGCATCCAGCTGTACATAAGGATGTTTCCAGAACTCTCTCAAGCACATCATCAATGTTTCTATTCTTTTGTCCACCTGGGATTTTAATACAAGACATTACAGTGCAATACAGCAACACCACTATTTCCATTTATTTCCATTTCCAAACGCCTCTTTGAGCCTTTGTCAACTACAACGGTGTTCAGAAATTCAATACAGCAATACATTAGGTCACTATTATCCTTTCTTTTTTATTATTTACTGTTTTGAAATGACAGCTGCCTCTATATTTGTTATGCCAATATGTGTGTATATGTCTTCCCCTCAAAAAAACCCAAACAACCTAGCATATATCATAAGACTCCAAATTCCTGTTCAAACCTGGAAGGACTAAAGTATCACCAATGTGACCTTATTCCTTTGTTTAACAAATGCAATGAAATTCTGGCTCTACCTCTCTAGAATTGTAAATCATTACCTGGTTTTGCCACTTTCTGACACTGTAGGACAGGCATAGTGACAAGGAAGTCAGGTAGTGTCTTGGCCAAATGTGTTCTGACAAGAATGTGGTCGGTCCAGTAGTCTGACGCCAAAGAACGCGGAATAAGAGAAGTAGAATAAGATAAAATACTCTCAGGGAATCACCTCACTTTTCCTGCTGCTGCTGGTGTGTCACGATGTGATCCCTGGTTGATGTATGTGGCTTCTCCTTCCATTAATTTGGCATTGTTTGATCAGTGTTTTCATCGCGCTATTACTGCCTTTTCATAGGCAATCCGATGCCCGTGTTTGCGAGTTTGTGTACGTGAGCCCTCAGTTTCGCCTGTAACGTTTGGTAATCGGCTCCTACACATCTTGTATACCTTGTCGGGGTTTATACTGTTTGGTGTTGCTGTGCCCTCCGTATCTCACCGTAGATCGGTATAGCTCCATTGAGGCCTACTTCGAGTGACTCAGCACATGGCCATGAACTGACTCCATGGACAGCAGGCGTGAAAGGGTGAGCCTTGCAGGCATGGTACAGGGTGAAGTGTTACCCAGCATTATAGATGAGTGTTGTAACCCTCTTCATGAATTTCCCCTGTTTAGGAGTTCTGCCACTGCCGCTTTGCCTTCTCTAGTTTCTTTTGTCATATTTTATTAGGCATTTTATCTTTGGGTTTTTGGCCTCTATTGCTTGTGTGTATAGTTCTTGTTGTTATCTGGTTGTCTATGACATAGTTTGTTATGTATTTACATGGATTTGAATATATATAGGTATTAGTTAAATGGCGTGGTGATTGAAATGTGGGAACATGTGTTTTCCTTGTATTCTCATCTCAGAATGCACCAGAACACAGTACTTTGATGTTAAAACTGCAAAAAAATTCTTATCCTCCCCCGGACCCCCCTACAGAGTTTGTCTTCGTACCTTGTAGCCTTTTTCACTGCTCTTGAGTTTGCAAGTCTGACAGATAGTTCAGTGATCAGTGAAATGACTGTAAAGTGAGGGTAACATCGTCAGCCTCGTAATATGGTTCTTTCTCTACCATGTGCATGTGTTGATGTACTCTTTAGTATTTACTTTAGTCCTCCTACAGAGCAGCACAGTTCTCAAATGACCTTTGACCTCTCTGCCCAGTGTGAGGCTGTGAAACTGGGTAATCCACCTGTGATTTTAAGCAGCGTGACCTAGCAAATGGTCTATAATCTGTCATCCATCACAGGGTACCGTTATGTGAGCAGCTTATTTGATGTGAAATGAAAAAGTTCAGAAACACATTTCTGTCAGTCGTCACAGCAAGAGCCGAAATTCAATCATGGTTTTCCATGACGGCAGTGTTAGACCTGACAGGGTGGTCTGAAATGACTATTCAGACATTCTGTACTTAGTGCATGGCCATAATAGAGTTTAAACTTTTACATTTTAATTTGCTAAGATGATTCAATTATTCAACAGTAAAAAGGAAATATGTGTTTAGTTCATACAAATGTTTCACTCTGATTTGAGTTACAGATGGAACACAGTTGTATAAGGGACATTCCACAGCTATTATTCCATCATTCCGCACCCTTCGACCCTCAAATGATCCGGAAATCGTTCGGTTCGGTCTGCTTTGCCATCTTTAAGGACGTCCCATTACCAGTCACAACCTTAGCTTGCACTCAATACTCCAGTTATTTGTCTGTAATGCGATTCAGGGGATAAAATGGGAGTAAGATGTATACATGGATGTTATTAATAGGCTTACACCATTCTACAAATATTTATGATGTGTTGATTATTATGAGAAGAGTCCTCACAATGAGGAAATGCATGAGGTGCCTTACTATGACACTTATATACCTGAATAATTCAATTTATAATCGCATAATTAATGTTTATTATTTACTATCTGCTCAATTCACTAACACTGATGATGTAAATGAGCTCAGATGTAGTGAATCTAAATTAAATTAAGTTATGCTAACAAGGACCAGCTGCTACACGCTTTAATGACCTGACACTTGTGGACAACAGCAGAGCGCAACAGACATGTTTAAAATTGTTCCAGACAGATCAACAAAAGTCAGTTATCTAAGACTTCCTGGAATTATTAAAGTTCATTCTGGGAGATGTCTGGTCATTCTGACAAAGTTTAAACTCAGAATCTGACAAGATTAAAAATCAATGTGTAATATATTTATGATTGGCTGCTTCCTCATAACACAGGATGGTTAACTGAGAAATACCTGCAAATGAGTGGGAGAGGGGAGCGTAAGAGATGTGTGAAAAGTACATAATTTAATTTGATGTAGTGTTGCTGCTGTCGTGGCGTCACTGTGATCTCCATTCCCTCTTCCCATATTTTTGTGGCCATACATAGAAATGCCCAAAATACATAATACCCATGGTATTTTCAGCCGCTTTTCTGTCAATATGCAGGCACAAAAGCTCAGTGCGACCCCTTAATAAATACGTTGAAGCATTATTATTGTTATTTCATTTGTTTACACCTAAAAAACGGCCGCAAATACTTAGTAAATATGTCCCGTAGAGTATTATTGAAGGTTTAAAGTGCATGCAAACATACTGACTGTAATTCAGTTTAAGTCTCACAGTAGCACTAACAACTTGTTCTGTTGTCGTATTCTTTTCAGGCGGTGCATACTATTTGATTTCGAGAAGTCTGGGCCCAGAGTTTGGAGGCTCCATTGGTCTAATCTTTGCCTTTGCCAACGCTGTGGCTGTCGCCATGTATGTGGTGGGCTTTGCTGAAACTGTTGTGCAGCTTCTTGCGGTAAGTCCCTCAGTGCTGTTCCATGGCTAGAGAACTCTCACCTTCACTAAAATTAAATCAAATGACTCTTCTTTTTTTTTTGGGTTCAGTTTTTTCCGTCCGTCTCTGTTAGTGCTCAGGTGAACCTGATGTGCACATTCTTTTAAGGATTTCAAAGTGCTTTTTTCCAAATCCCTGGTTGATGTAAATTAGTGACTAAAAGTTTCATAATCTTTTATCTGCATGAATTCCTAAGAGTTACATTTAATCACATTGCTTTGTGTAATGTGTGACAAACACAGAAAGTATCACCCACCTCTTTCTTTTAGCTCATTGTTTTAGTTTTGTGGATGATACATTTACTGCATAGTTGAGTATGTTGATAATATGGCAGGCCTGTGTGTTGACAGGATGTTTGTTTTGGGGTTCTTCTGCCTCCAAGTAGCCACATTTAAATTAATGCACCTTTAAATATCAGTTATAAGCTGAAAGGTCAATGTTTGAGGCGTGTTGGTTAAAATCCTCAGAAATGTGCTACACTGTCATTCCTTTTAAAGTGCCCGTGTACTTTTTGTTAGGGTGTAGATGCTATCATGACTGATAACGTCAATGATATCCGAATCATCGGCACCATCACGGTCATCCTCCTCCTTGGCATCTCAGTGGCAGGAATGGAGTGGGAGGCAAAGGTAAGACCTGAATCTGACACCAGACATCAGTTTGAGTTTCTGAACTGTGCAAGAGATCAGTGTAGATCTATAGCTCCTTTTAAAGTTGCAGAGGACGCTGTGGTTCTCCAGCAGCTTCAGTCAGTACAAAGTGAAGACAAAAAAGGAAAGAAGCTCAAAACATTAAAGTACAGTTAAAATTATTACACAACATAGTTTTAAATATAGACTTTAGAAGAAATATGAGGAACCAGCAGATGGAAATGCTATTGAAAATAAAACCTGTTTTGGTTGCAGACTTACTGTTCTGAGCTAAGGGGACAAAGGAGTTGTTTTATTTGTTTGGGGAAGCAATCAGGCCCTCTGTCTTGTCAGAGTGAAAGGCTTAAAATTTATGGACATTCAGTCTTTTTCATCACATAGACATGTATCGTCTGCATAGCTGTGAACACATGATGTACCCCATAGACAACCATTTAGGCTTCTTGTCCTGTGTTAACACTAGGTTGCCACTAGATGGTAGCAGAGAACAATGGTGGTATAGCCAGCCTTCAAAACAATGAGTCAGATTATACAAGTCAAATGTACATAGAATTTCATGTTTTGGGTGTTGGCAAGTTGGAGAGAATCGTAAGCCTATGTGGAGGTTTGCACTGTCTATTGTGCTTACTTGTTTACTTAAAAAATAATAATAATAATAAAAATCTAATATCTGTGTTTGTATTGTTATGGTAAAATACTTTGAGATATTGTGATATTATTGTAAGGTTGTATCGCCCACACCTAGTTCTTGCATGTCCCAGCTGGAGGGTGGTAATCTGTAGGACCTAAACATATGGTGCGGTCAGTTTTTACTGTAATGCCTGGTGTTGATTGGCTTTCCTGTAGGCCCAGATCTTCCTGCTGTTCGTCCTCATCACAGCCATCATCAATTACTTCATTGGAACCTTTATTTCTGTCAAGGCGAAGGAATCTGTGGGCTTCTTTGGCTATGACGGTATGACCATACATCTTTCCACTTCCCCTTAAAAAGCACTGTCCCCTTTTTGAGTTTTGACAAAAATCTCCATTTGATGAGCTGAGGTTAGCTCTAGATTGTTTGTTTTTTTCATCTTTTTTGTTTGTTTTCCAACTGTTCTCCTGTCAGGTGCCATCATGTGGGAGAACATGGGTCCAGACTTTCGAGGAGAGACATTTTTTTCTGTCTTCGCCATCTTCTTTCCCGCAGCCACCGGCATTCTGGCTGGAGCCAACATTTCAGGGGACCTCGCTGTAAGTGACCAGTCATGTTCTTGGTCTCTCTGTTTTGATTTTCCATTCACCATAATCTAAGTCACAGACTACATGATGTTATGATTTTTGATCCCAGACAAACTTTTCTGATGTGGTACTGAGACTCCAGGTCGGAGCCAAATTGCAGCTCATGTCATCACTGACAATCATTAGATTCAGAGAGCAGTTCAGAAACATCTCCTGTCCCAGTCTTTGAGCATCCCAGACGCTGACATTTTCAAGCAGTTGAAACTTTCAGCACATCATCTTAGATGCTTTTCTAGTTTTAGTGGATAAGGAACAAGTCCCTAGAACAATGAGCAACAGTCAACTACAGTGCAGCTTTCTGCCTTTTAACTTCTGTTTTCTGCACGAAATTGTACACACACAGTAGAACAGGAGGTAGTGTGTGTACTGGTTTGGCCCCATATTAGCTAAATCACAGTGACTTCTGTGTTTTCACTTCACTTGTGAGGTTTCATGAGACATATCCTCCCAGGTGAGAGATCTTGTAATTTGAACACTTTGCATGTGTGCAGTTGTGCAGTGAGCACACCACAAAGTTATCAAGACAACAGATTACAGGAAAGATTGTTGTGTTCTCTGAATAGACTTCAGAAATCCCTAAATTACAGATGTGCTCAAATAAATTTTAAAACTTTGATCTCATGCTGTTGTTTGTACAGAGGAAACAGCTTTTGAAAAGATCATGTATTGACCAGCCTTCACAAGCAAAGTGATGTATTTACATCTAGCAGCAACATTAAAGTCATACACTAGCAATTTTACAAAATGTAATGATTTATGTGAGAACTCGGTCACTGACATTTTTTTTTTTTTTTTTTTGTAAGTTGGTGGATTTTTGAGATTTTTGACCTTCACTTGGCATGTCGAGCGTAAACATTTAGGAGTG
>OMOW01025501.1:3207-21596 GCA_900312555.1 Lamprogrammus exutus | reverse complement strand
TACCTCAGGCTCACTTATCTACCTCAGGCCTAGTAGTTGTTTGTTTTTGGGGGTTTTTTCTGCCTTGTTTATATTGTAAATAGTGTTAATAGTGTGCTGCTTTTCTTTGCCGAAAGTTTATTTATTATCTTTTTGGGACTGCGTACTTGACTATCCACTTTGCTGCTGTACACTGGAAATTTCCCCATCGTGGGACAAATAAAGGCTTATCTTATCTTATCTTATCTTATCTTATCTTATCTTAAGCAATGCCACCAACTGTTCTAATACATGTCAATAGATTTTAGTAGATGCACAGAGGAAATGTTAGCAATGCATTTAATGGATAATCATTTATTTGCCAATCAATCAAAGTCAAGGGAATAAAGAAAAATATAAAGTCACAGCAAAATATTGATAATTTAAAGGACAAGGAGAGATGCATATCTAGATGGCATAACCACTCACAACAATAGATTATTTTTCAAAAAACGTTTTCCCTAATTCCCTTGGTTACCGTCACATTAGTTTTCCAATTTATGGAAAACTAAAGGGCATTACGATGGGAGCATCCAATCATATTCTTATTAAATATAGGTGATCTTGTCAGAATATGAGTTTAAACATTCTCAGAATGACTTGAAAACTCCTAGACTGATCTTTCACAATTCCAGAAGGATGTCATCAATGAAAACTTTATCCGCATATAGCGAACGTTAATTAAAATTGAAACATTTAGATATATGAGTTTGGTCGTTGTTCTAAATGGCTGAGAGGTAGTTGAAATGTATATGAGAAACAAATAGCAATAAATAAACAAATAAAAATATCAGATGTCAAACAAATACTAAGCAGATGAAATTATTAATAACATTTGTCCCAAGATTGATCCTTGTGGTTCGCCGAATCTCATGTCATGAGTCATGTGGTACTGGACAAATTTACCAGATTGGTGGTGGTAAAGTATGGCCAACTCTGAAATGTAATACATTCCTAGCAATCATTCATCAGATAACAATTATAATGAAAAATGTTCAAAGGAGTTTTTCCCTCACATGATAATTTCTTGGACATCTTTAGTGGACACTGGGGTTAGATTGGTACTAGTAGTAGTAATCTATTCAGTGTCACTTACTGTCTAATGTCACTTACTGGTCACCTTTACTGCTTGAGGCTCCAACTGTGTTTTTTCAGATACACAGTATGTACAGTTTGAAGGGTTGCAGACATGACATCCTTTTTAATATCCTATCCAGTGTCAGCATTTTAGGCCTTTTCCCACACACTGGAAGTGAAACGACTGTGAAATGAGACAGGCCTCCACACTGTGAGAAACAAATTAAATCCTGGACTGAGTTGTAGCCAGACATCCTAATTAGCCCGTTTTGTTTTACAGTTTTATGTGCTAAAAAATCATGCTCATATTTTGTGGTATGAACAACTGGTATCATTTGAGAGTGAGATATGCAGAAAATTATAAACCTAGCACATTATACAAGGGTCAGCACCGTTTTTACACAGGAGAGAGGTTTGTTTTCTCTGAGGAAATAATAAGAAAACACACAGAAAAGGGGACTTAGAGACTGAGATGCACCTCAGGGAATTAGAGTCATCTTTTGATGTCACTGTTAAAAGGTACAGAAATAACAATCCACTTTGGGACATCTCCTGCCATTATGATATCATAGGAGTCAGGTATTTCCCTCGGGATTAATAAAGTATCTATCTATCTATCTATCTATCTATCTATCTATCTATCTATCTATGTAGCAGTGCAGAAACTTTTTGTTTTGGACTCTCAGTTTTGTGGTGAAAACGACACAGATGATTATTATATCTATTATCAATAATTAGTTATCAATTAATATATTAGGTCAGTTATTTTAGTATATTTGGTATATTAGTTTTTAGTATATTATAAGACAGCTTAGAGGATTTTACCATAAATGTGCAATAATTAAAAATGTGAAATTAAAGAATTATATATTTATGTGGCTGTGATATCTTTCTCTCTCTCCCCCTCTCTCTCTCCTACTACTAACAAACCAACTAACTAATGAATAACTATCCCCACTTGCCCGACCCTCATGCATGTAGTCAACCCCTGAAGTGTTTCCTCCTCTCTCCAAAAGTGGGGCCTACTACAGCTTTGGCTAACAGCTAGTTAGCCTCCTGGTATCTGTGAAGCTTCATGCCACCACCAGGACATGTGGTCATTCATTCAACATAAAACATATCATAACTAATAAATAATAGCATAAAACATATTCCATGCTCTTTGGAACATGTTTCTTCTCGTCTCGTTATTGCCTCCTCTTCTCTAAAAGAGCCTGATAAGTTTAACTGCTCTTACAGCTTTAGCTAACTGCTAGCTACCTCACTAGCTAGCAAAACGTAATATTACATTAAAGTTGTGTTACATTACATTACTACAGCAGAGATTAATGTTTATGTCAGACATTGTCATTGAACGCATGGTATCAGAAACAGAGCGATTTATGAGTTTACATGTCCCCTACATGTCACAGCCCAAATAGTCAAGCTAAAAGACGTGGTTCAGGCCGATTGTAGCTTTGACTAATTAAGGTATTAGTCAGACTATTGCATGTGTTTACATGATCATCTATCAAACCATATCAGATGATTGCTGTGCATGTAAACGTAACTAATGATTCACTCCACTCAACACACACACACACTCGCATTACAACAGCCTTTATGCTTCATATTGTTCTGCTCAGACCTCATATTTTCATTTCATTTCACTAGAGATGTTCCAGACAGCTTTGGTCCTCTTGACTAATCCCCAGGCTGTGACCTTTATGTCAAAACTGCACCACTAATTAATCTTAGCACCATGGTACATTTAGTGGTTGAACCAGCAACAATATGGACCGGCTCTCTGCTCAGGCTGCTAAACAGACAAACGAGTTTCGCTACGGCAGGAAAGCATTTAAACGTGTACATATCCCGACAGCAATTCTATACATATAATACAGCCGGAGCTAAGAACGTTAAGGAAAGGTTGAACTGATAATAAAGATTTAAATGAATGTCTACCGGAACCTCTATCTTTGGGGATATAGGCCTAATATCTCGGGGGAAAAGTTGGCAGAGAAATTCACGAGACAAATATTTGCACCACGAGATAAAAGTAAAGAGCCAGGGATTTTAGTCTTACACCTCATTGAGCAGGGATGGTTTGGTATCTATTTCCCAGCTGGATGAGAACAGACTTTAGTGGACACATACATTATTCATCCGTGACTTCAATACAACAACTTACAGTCCTATATCTCAACAACAGACCAGAACCTAAAGCTAAATAGAAACTGATTAGTGGGGATTTTTATGGGGCAAATGCATCTCTCGAAAATATGGCAGTCCTGCGTCAAAGGAAATGTATTTTTCCTGTAAATGCTATGGATAAGCATAAGCCGAGTTGAAAGGCAAAAGAAGTACGTCGCCTTTCAAGCCTGAAAAAAGTTGGAGACGTTATTGAAATGAATTATTTTTGACAGGACAAGAACCCTTTTCTCTTTTTATTTAGAAAGCGGAATTGGCAGAAAAACAATAGTCAGCCAATTTCATTTTTAATGTGATCTGGGGATTCTTAAGTGACTGAGTAATGGGCTGAAAACGTGGAGCTCAGAGCTCTTCGGTCTCTCCCCTCCTCCCCCCTCTCATCCATATTCTAGCCTCTGCTTTGAATGCAGCAAAGCATTTTCATGTTACCATAGTGATTATTATTGCAGTTGTTGTGGAAATTTTTTTGAGCACAAGCAGATATGCATACGAGAAGGAAAAAGAGAACATTCAGACATGCTTGAGAGAGAAAATATGAAGGTTGGTTTTCACTTTTGGGGGGAAGAGTACCCACTAAAACTATTTACATTCTGCATATGATCAAATAAATATGTGAGGGCCATGGTCAGGTCTGAGTACAGTTGACCTGTGACAACTTCTTCAGCCCTGATGCCCTTGAGTAAGACACTTAACCCCCAACTGCTCCAGTGGAGCTGCTCGGTGGTCAACAGTAGAAGACTGCAGCCAGGCGTGAATGTGTGAAACTGTACTATGAATGTTAATCAGGGCAAAGATGGAAAAGAGCAGCCTGCTCAGGTTACCCTCCCATGGATAAATAAAAGTAAAAAGAAACAAAAATAAAAAATAAAAATCCAAATTCATGTATTCTGAAGGTATTGTATATTATATCCTGAGTCACATGGATTTCTCAATGGGTAAGTCTTGTCGTAGGAATTAAAAGTCTGTGGTTAAAATGTTAACAAATAATTGGCTACTAAAACATCCAGTATGCTCACAACAACATAGCATCACATTGGAGTCAGGTTACCTGATGGATTTAAGTCCAACATTGACTCTTGTTTTTTTGGTCTCCACCAACTCCTGAAAAAAGTGTCTGGGCATTAGCTGGTACATACTCAACCTTTTTCACTAGTCATTTATCAATGTTGTCTCCTGGCTGCCTTGTGTTGGGCAGGAAGCATACAGTTGGCTTATCAGAGCTTGCATGTTGTAAACAGCTGCCTGTAGATATATAGTGGGGATTGTGAGAACAATCAAGATGCAACTATACAGTGTATCTGTAGAAGAGAAAACCAAAACAATGAGCTAAAAGAGTCTAAATCTTTCCAATGCTGCAAAAAAGTTGGCTGATAATTCCCTGTGGGTTTGGCACTCTGAGTTCATATTACATCTAGCCATTTGATTAAATATTAATATCAAAAATATTAGTTAATGCAGGTTCATGCAGCTGCAATAAGCAGAATCTGGTGCCACATTAACAGGTTTGTTATTTGTCTGTAAATTGTTGTGAGGAGGAACAGGCCTGCTTTACCTTGTTATGTGAAAATTTGGAGCTGGCAATTGTCATAGATTTCCTCCCATGCTACCCAGAGGCGCACACATAACACTCACAAGCAAACAACATTTACCTCTGTCAGTTATTGCTCAGGTATACATCTCGGGAGATACAAGGCTCCCTTGGAATTAAAGCCAATGAAAGTGTTCCTATTTACTTCCATTTGTGGGAATCAAACCTGTGACCTTTAAATCACAGGAGAGTTTCTTTCACCCTTTTTCCCATATGTTGTTATAAAAGACCGGTTTCCTCCTTGGATTTCTGGCTACCAATCAGCCTGCCGATAGAGACTGCCTACAGCAGCTACCCTCACTAAATTTAATAAAGGCACAATGTAGAGAAAAACTTCAATTGTATTAAATGTTACATTACTACATCTATTGTATTCGCTCAGGGTGTGATGGATGCAGCAGTGAGGTGCTGCTCCACAGCAGTCTGCTTTAACTGAATGAGCTGCGCGTGGAGATCTCTGCCTTTTGATGAGATGCTGGGCTTTTAAGAAGCCATTATGCAGCAAAATGCAACATTTTATGCTCATCCTTATCAACAGCATAGGTAAACAACTTTCCTCTGCGCTGTTAGGAACTCCGTGGTTAGATCAATCTATCGAGCAGGAGCCATACCCTGCTGGAAGCAGTTTTTATGGGTATATCTTCAGTCAAATAGAGCATAGAATTTTTCTAACATCAGTATGGCCATGTTTAAAGACACCCACAGGGCTTCTAAAGTGAATAGTGCGCTGACATACTACAAATGCATATGAAACAGCAATAATGAGTGGATCGATGAAACCACGTAACCGCTGAAATGCGTTTCTACAGAAGTTCCAGGAATCCTTTTGAGCATCAAGCTATTTTGTTTAGCTCTTCAAAATAAGCCAAGGGACAAGTCTCTCATCCTCAGGCGATGTCCAAAGCTGTTATGATGCGTCAAGAGATAGACTCCTCCTCTGCCTGGAGACAAACAAAACTATGCATAAATGGAATCCAAATAACATACAAGCGGTGGTTCTCAGTTCTGATCCTTGGGGGCCTTCTCTTCCTGCTCACCAGATTAGCAAAATCAGGTGTGTATAGCCAATCAAGATCTGGGAGGCACTATCTCTTGATTAAGTGAACACACCTGATAATCTGGTGTGGGTAGAGCAGGGAGACATGGATAATATGAAAATATGCAGTGATGTGGCCTACAAGGACCTGGATTGAGAATCACTGCATTTGTTGATAATAATTTTTAAAAGTTACATTTATTATAAACTTGTCTGTAAGATTCAGATTCAGATACAGTTTTTGACCCTGTACATTTTCCCACAGATAATTTGAAGTATTTTGAATTCATTTTGTTAGACTGTGGCTACTGAAAATCCTTTGTTTCTGATGAGCTGGCAGGGCTTAAAAGTCAGTATCAGGACATCATAAACATTGTAAATGCATAAGCAGATATCCATAGCAACAATACTTCATTGTACATTACAAGTTAATCTCATCGGTGAAACAAAGCGAGCTGAAATGACTACAAATACCCTTCAAACTTTATTTTCTTGTTAACTATGGTGCCATTGCACTCAGTGGCCACGTATTAATGTGATAATACACCCACAGGTGTTATATAAATATAAGATATAAATATTATGAACGAGGCAGAGGAAACACCACTCCATTTCACATGATGGTCTTTGCCTCCATCTCATCCATTATTTCAGTACATCAGGACACTTTGTTGTGTATTGTTGCTTACTTTATTTATATACTGTATATATTTAAAATACTGGGGTGGAATGGATCAGGGATGACCTGTTGGAGCTTCAATATCTTTCAACTTAAATTTAAGTATCTCCGCTGTTTACCTTCTCCCAGTTCAGGGACAAACTGTTTTAGTAGTCCAGGCCTGTGCTTTTGTTTTAAAACCCAGCCCAATAAATCATATTTCTCATGTACAAACCAGGATCAGCCTAGACCATCCCTCTCCTGTACATACAAATTTCAGTAATGATTCATTATTCTGTCTCTGGGCAATTATGGAAAAAATAATACATAAATGTGGGCATTAATAAAGATGATAAGACAGGTTAACGTTGGAAGCCCATTGTTCATGAAATGATACCAAGGCATACGTGTTAAGAATTGTGATGGATCTATCAAGGCATCATTTTGCAGCCTAGATTTCATATTCTTGTCACTCTTTGGATTATTTTTGCTGTAGCTCATAAGTGAACTAAAGGCCAAACATGTTCATCTCAATGCCCAGCATATCAAAAATCATCTCTCCTCAGAATTAGCCCACACTGCTGTCATTAAAACTGGGGAAATCCTGATGAGGACCCACAACACCAACTGGTTGGACATGATAACCCAGCGCGACAGCTTACCCCACCAGTCATTATGTGACCACCAGAAGAGATGCATACAAACTAGTCCCTCCTTTTCCCAGATGCACACCTTTACTCTCCACAAGACTCAAAAGATTAGTTTTCTGTTGTATTTTAGAAAAACGAACATAGCATTTATATATTTTTGCTCATTATGAAATATATGCCATTTATATGACATAATTAATTCATTGAAAAAGCGTCTCACTCTGCACAAAGCCTTGTCTTATGTATTTCTATCAGCTAGAAAAATTAAACCTTTCCTCAGTCCACACAAAAACAATCCACAGCTGACTTGAGAAAAGAAGTAGAGCTCTGTTCCCAGATCCCCATACATCCCCTCCTCTGTCCTCATTCTCGCCCTCAATTCCCAAAGCAATCTCAAGTCAGTGATTCTATTAAAACAATACTGCCTCATGCAAATTGCCACTGTCAAGCCCCTTGGTTTTATTTCTCATCCCTGCCTCAGCTCTCAAATGCTTTAATGGAGATCGCACCAACCAGACTTTGCAGCATCAGGTAGAATCAATGGTGTCAATAAAACAATTTGACAATCATCTCCAGCACTTTCCACCTAAAAAGAGCAATATGTGGTGTGGAATGGATCAGCACGCAACTTAGGGCTGCTGCCAACAAACCAGGCAACAAATCTGGCCTGTACCTGCTCAGCCTCTAGATTGCTCAACCTTTGGTGTAGGAACCTAATTGAACTAATTGGTACTTAAAAGCATCTGTTGTCGATACATTTCACTGATATTTGTAATGAGCTTCTGTGCCTTGCATGTTAGCTTCTTGAGGATATAAAAATGTACCGCGTGTTCAATCAGTAACTGTTTAAATAAGGGCCTGATTTACATGCTTGGCACTTTGGCTCAATTCAACTTCTCCTCGCATACATTAGTGATAAGGTGTTGCAAAGTGAGCAAGGGCACAAGCAGAGTACCCCACTGGGTTCATTAGGACTGCCATCTGCTCCATGGAAGAATCTTGTTTCTATAACTCACAAGATTGACTTAGCAAAGGTCTCCTCCCCTCGGTAATGAGGACTTTGTTGGAAGTCTGCGGGTGGTTCTCAGTCTGCCATTCAGATATATTAAAAAAATAAACTGTCAGCTCAAAGTATTTAGATCTCTTTGTCAAAAGGATGAAATCAAGGTTGAGTACACTTCTGGGTACCATATATTTTTCAGTACCATTGTTGGCACCAAACTAAGGAACAAAAGAAAAATTATTTAATGTGGTCGTTTGAAGTATTTCTAAAAGGTGACTAATTATTCATTGTGCTTGAACCTTAGACTTGAAAAATTATAAACTCAAAGTTTTCCACACTTTGAAGGCCATCTCAACACAAGAAAAACAGTGCTTTTGCTTTGTGGGATGATCCTAAAGGTTTTTGGTTGTAAGTTGTAAATATGTTACAGAAAATCCTTTCATTACAGAGTTGATGTTTTAACCAAATAAAACTTACTTTTGCCTTTGCCATGGAGTTTTAAAAAAATCAATATATTATCTCCTGTATGTACTCTAGTTGTCATGCTTTTGCTTACCCATGCCATTTTCTACCTTGGCCTTGATTCTCCTGGAAACACCCAACAAGCAAGTTTTTGAAATATGTGTTCACTGAACTAAAAAATAAAAGAACCCCATTTTCAGTATTTCTACAACTGCCTATTAATTCTGTCCTGTCCTTCCAAAATAATGGATATTTGTTGTTTTTTTAAACACTGGGTGCTGCATTTTAGAAAAGTGTGGCTCATAAGGTGTTCTCGGGGGTTCAACATAAGCTATATTTCATATCTTAAATGCAAGAACTATCCAGTGAAAACCACCATCTCTGCTTATCATCATATAGAACATTCATGGTGAGTTTGGTGACACAGCAAAGGAAAGTCTAATTAGGAACATGCAATTAATTTCGCAAAATGTTCATTGCATGTACAGTATATCCACGCTTAAATCATTTCTCAAAAACACACCACCAGTAGACAGCATATTTAGGCCTGTTTTACATCTTGCATGTGGGTCCAACCAAAGCAAATCACACAAGCACAACTTCAGAATCAGAAGTAACTTCTGAGTCTCAAAACAAATGAGCTTTCAATGCCACTGTCACTCATTATGTTAATTTGCTAATGCAGATTAAAAAGTAATTGTTAACGGTGTGTACACAGAATAATCTGTCTTGACTGACTGCTGTGGAAGAGATAAGAATAAGCTGTAAAGATGTCCAGTGTAGGGCATTATATGCTTCAGTACACTTTTGTTTGTAGCGGGTTAATTTAAAAAAGATTCTGTAGGAGCAGACCGACTGTAACCTTATCTTCCCCTTTCATTTTCCTCCACTTAGTCTAATTTCACTTTGTGGACAATAATGAGGTGTTAAATTAACCTATAGGTTTTTGTGGAGTTTGGCAGTACGTCTTAATTAGTGGATAATCTGAAATTTTGCTTTAATATTGAGTTGTGTATAAAGGCTATGCATTTACAATCTGAGATGTCAATAGTACATTTCAGTATACAGCATATTTAGTATTCATCTCTATGTGGAGAAGATAACAAAAGGTTAAAAGCAAAATGTGTGCCTTACTGAACATATTATAGCAGTAATATTTAATAAAATACAGTGAATTAAGCTCAGGTTGACACAAATATGACATTGTAAAAATACATTTTAACTCTTTAAACCTTTAAAATGTAGACTGGTAGAGCCACGAGTAAAACCAAATTCAATTTTGACAACTAATATGACTGAATGATGACGTTCTCTCTGTTAACAGTAATGGCATGACATCACCTTTCACCTACACTTCTACTCATATGAATACTGAATCAGTAACTGGTTGGTTCTGGGGTTACCGGTGTTGATTCAACTCAGTTGTATTTGTTGTGGCCATAGTGGCGCTGCTATATAAGACTGCATCGTGTTGAAAGGTGGTTCCAATATTCTGTCCGTCTCATGTGTGTGATTGGGTTGGACAAAATATTACAAACTATGACCACAAGTTTTTGCTTATTCAGTGTGCATAAAAAAGTCAAAACAAGAACTTTGAGTTCTCATTCTATTGTTGAGAACTCAAAAGTTCTAACTAACTCAATAGTTCTACACTATTGTTCTTATTGCACAAGTGTTTAATATTTTCTCCATCCCAATTTTCATCCCATTAAAAGGACAGAATACATCACACAGCTCTTTTGCTATTGCTTTGTGCCGTGCTACACTCCACAGGTGTACCAAATAAACAGCTAACTCGGTGTATTAAGAATACACGTTTATCTCAAATGTGCCAATTATAGTACGTATGTCAAATATAAATATAGCACAGTATGAAAATGATTTGAGAAACATTTTTATTCAGGTGAAGAGCCAGTGAAAATGAGTGATGGAATACGTCTTACTGTCGGAGAATAATAGAAAGAAACAGATCAGCAAGGTTACCATGGCACCCTTCCTTCAGCTGTCGACATTGAGTGGAGGGGGAAAAAAACCTCTATAAGCTTTTACATCAAGTACAGTGAGTTATTTAGGATACCATTAACTCACTAATATTTATTCTCCCTTAATGTGCGAGGTACAAGTTTATAGCAGAAAAAAATTACAATATAAACACTGAATGTGCGTATGGTCGTTTACAAACACTGTAGGGCATATCCATCTCAAGACTCGGGCTGCTCATCTCAATTTTTACGGAAGGGGTAAAGGCTGGATACCTTCTGGCACAATTTACAACATCTTCCTCTTCTCAAACTCCTACATGGAGACAAAACAGAGGGAGGAGGAAAAAAAGGAAATCGAGTGAAATAACGTGAAATAGAATTACTTATTCACAGAGAATTCGCACGGCTCTATTTTGATCTTGTGCATCAGAGCCATTGCTGAGGTGAAACAGAGGTAGCTAGAGCACGGAGATCCTGTGGAGGCAAATTATACCCCACGTAGTACATGCATGTCACTAATTTTCAGTTGTTAGTGTGTAAGTGGTATATTTCCGGTGATTGATAAAGAGTACACATCAACAAATCTGATTTATGTTAGCTTGCAGTTGTTGTTTTTATCAGTCAAGTCCAAGCACGGGACAATAAATGAAAAAGCATTATGTTAGCCATTAAAATGATGTAGCTATTTACATATTCAATTTGGAAAATATCACACAAACTGCAGGATGATAGAATATGTCATTCCCCTAGAATTTTCCATTCCACAGAGGGGAAAAAAACTTTATGCAAATGTCATTTATCAGGTCTACAGAACACACACGTACTCAGGCACATACTGGCTGATTCCACTGTAAGTGACTTGTGTATTCCTGAAGGTCTACTGCCACCTTCAGGAGAAAATGTGATGTTTTGATTACACTGCACCACCACGGCAAAGATACTGTATCTGAAATGCCATCTCTCTTAAATTTGACTTTCTAGATAGGACCAAATGCATGAGGAGACGTTACACATAAAGTGGTTGTGTTTTGATTCTGACAGGACTGCAATGCTGTCTTTGCAGGTGATGCAGATGAATGAGTGTGGCATAGGGTCTGGCATTTAGGGGCAATGCTGCATAGTAAATGAGGAGAAAAGAAGGCAGAGCTGGGTTGAGAAGAGGAAAGGAGAAAGACATAAACAGACATATGCTTGATGGTCGATGGCTGCAGACAGTAACTCGGGGCTACAACAGATGAATCATAGAGACGAGGTGAAAGCAGAGGTGTTTGTGACAGAAAAAAAAACTTTTTGTGTGAGACACAGTCAGATGCCAAAGATAGAAAAAGGCAGGCAGGAAGGCTGAGATGGAGAGGGCTTGACAAGACAAGTCAAGAGGAAGAGGGGTGGGTGGGGAGTAAAATGAGGAGATGAGAGGGTGTTGCTCAAAAGGACGGAATATTTGTGGAGAAAGTGAGAGACGCAACACGAGAGGGAGCAAAGCCATTTACAAGCCAGCAGTGACAACAGCTTTGACATCCCCCAGGGCCAAAGTGTACACTTCAGAGATGCAACTGTTGTTTGGGTTATATCAAACAAACAAAATCATATAACTTAATGTGTTTGGCTGCACACATTTTATATACCAATGCAAGCAAATTTCACAGTCAGCGAGTGGCTTAAGACAACTGCAGACAGCAAACCAAAATAGGCTTTTACAGTAATGCATAATGTTGTCACTGTGATCCAGCTTAAAGACATTTTAAACAAGTTAAAGGTCATAATGATTCCACCGTGCATCTGCATCGAGTCCGTCTAATAGTTATCGTGTATTGTGTTATCATGCACCAGTCACACTGAAAATTATATTGATATTACTGCGGGCATTATGTATCAGTTTAATTTGTCAACACATGCCATTTTTAGTTCATAATTTGCAAAGCGCCTGTAAGAAGTACTGTGCATGTAAATGAGAATAATCTTGTTCAGTAAAGCTGAAATACAAACAAAGTAGGGATTAAGAAATACAACTGAAGAGCACACGCTCAAATTTCCAGCCAAGATCAAAGCAGAACAAAATTATTTGGTCGACCTGCGTATAATTTTGTGCAGCTACATTGTGTTCAACGAACTGTCAAAGCAAAAAAAATAAATACATTCAAACATTTTCAAATATTAATGGGATGAGCTGGAACTTGTATACAGTATATACACTCACAGCTTTGATTATCAGCCAAGTGGATTACATTACTGAGCAAGGCAGTGTGGATGTGGAGGGCAAAAACGTTTTCAGCAACGTCTGTTCACTTTAACGATGTACCACTCAGAAGTGAGAGCATAATTATTGCTTTTACACAGTTCAGTTTTCTCATAGTATCACAAAACATCTAGCTTTTCATGATTCAAAACATAAGGCTGCTTTTTGATTTTTCTTATATAGGCTGAATGCATCAACAGAAAATACTTGTAACTCCACAGGGTGTACAATGTAGGCACAAACTTAGTTTTGCTGCACAACTTTCTGTGTATATAAGAACACGCTATCTCCTGCAGCTACAGGATATGCATACTTAATCTGTGATTAAATGCTGATGCAGATACATATTTTTAACACTCTACGCATATGGTCTCTGGTGTCGAGCATCGTGTAGCACCTGGTTGGTGGCAGAACTGTGGCAGCTCCCACCAGAGCAGCTGGAAGTGGGTGTCATCGTCCTACACGCAGGTTACCACAGCGCCCACAGCCAAGGCATTACATGTGCTCTTATGTGTTGATACTTTGATTACCGCGGTCAATGAGCTTAACACAGATGTATGAACACAATGTGCAGCAAAATGAGCAACCACATAGGCGTTTTTCATCATTAGACACAATGATTATGAATTAAACTTTGGGAAAAAATGTGTGTAAATCTATATCCATGTGCGGTGGTGCCAGCAGTGGTAATTAAAGTGTATGATGATGTATGGGAGTAATACGTGCTTTCGCTTTTTATACATCTTGTTAACAGTGCTTCCCAAGAGATAAATTGAAATAAAGAGGCAGTGGTGCCAAGTCAGCCACTGTCAACACACGTTTATTAATTTCTGCCCTTCTCTCCTGCCTTACTTAACGGCATATTAAAAATTCAATCTCAATCTTGCTACTTCCTACAAAGTTTAAATCTTGTTCCCTGTAAACCTTCTTACATTTGTTCAGTGATGGAAGACGGCGCTTAAAGTGAATCACATCACAAAATATTTTTGCTGAAGCCAAAAAAAAAAAAGTTATTACACAGTTTTAGACTGTGACCATATTACTTATTCACTAGACTCTACTCTTATGAGCAACTTTACTCATCTGTACATTGAAACTGACATGTAGGGCTTTAAAATTTTGTTACTCCATTTAGCTGAACTCTTATAACGTTTGACTTTTTATCATATTAAACCCATAAATTTGAAAAACACAAAAATAACCTAATAAAAACATAAAGCATCCTTCAGTTTATGTGCTTAACTCATTTTTGGACTAAAATGCCAGATAAAACCTTATTATACAGAGGTCACAATTATTTGGCTGCTTCATGTTAAATATTGGGCAACAGAAATGTATATTGAGTTTCGCACGTATATCACAATCTAAGTTTTGATATTTCAGATTACCTCATATCAATATAGTTACATTTTCATTAGGAGGCAAATTTACAATTAGAACCAGAAAAATCTTTTAACATGGTGACCGAAGCCACGGGATGCAGACGGAGTCACGTGAAGAGACTGAAGTTGAGGTTGAAAAACAAATTAAGTGAACATGAGGCAAAATATATTTAGATTTCTACTTTTTACGGAGTTAAACAATAGCTGGTTAATTATGTTGTCTTATATGCACTGCTGATGATGCAAACCAGAAATAAGACAGCTGATTACCTCAGGTCTCTTTTAAATTAATAAAAACTGTGGATACTTTTGCTGAAACTGGATTATAAATAACTAAATTGATAAATTATTATTCATTATTCTAATTACACCGTTGAAAGATTTTAAAACCTGAATATGTACTCGTCCAGGAGCTCAGTCATATTATAGTCACTATTCTTTGTGTTTTGAATGCTGCCCTTTGAATATGACTGAATCTGTAGATGTGAAAGGACTCACCTTGAACATTGTGCTGCCCAGTTGGGCAGGAGACATGCTGACTACAACCCCGGCTGACTGGAGGGCCGCAATCTTCTCTTTGGCTCCACCCTTGCCACCAGCAATGATGGCACCTGCATGGCCCATCCTACGGCCGGGGGGAGCAGTTAACCCCGCAATGAAGGACACCACTGGCTTGGCATTAGCACCCTAAACACAGCAGTGAAATGAAAATGTGAAACATGGGCAGAAAATGAATTGAAAATAATAGCAGAGGAGAATGAGATCAAGGGAAAGTGAGGAGGCGAGTTTAGTTGGCATAGCAACAAAAAGGATAGAACTCAAAGTGGAACGGAAGAAATCAAAACAGAGGGAAAGGTACCAAATAAACAGAATTAGTTTCCTGCACCTGCATTTGATGCAGTAATTACAAATTAAATACTTCATGTCTTCCCATTACCGAGCCCCCATGATAACAGGCTTGTCTAAGCAGTTATCTCTGTCTCAGCCTGCATTATTAAAACAAAGGGTCAATCAAGCCATTTAATTGCATGGGTCGCTGTATGACCAGATAGGGGCTCAGACTCCTGCCATTTCATATCATCTCATTCCTGAGATGGTAATTAGTCATGCAGCTGCTGATTAGCTCAGCACCTGTCTATGCTGCTTGCTCGTTGATGGATGTTCCGCTCAACAGTTAAGACCATTTCCAAGGTGAAGAGAGCCAATATTTCATCTTCGGCAATAACATCATAATCTGAAGTAAGTCAGAAGGGACTCTGTGTGTGTGTGTGATGGCGCAAGTCAGAAGGGACTCTGTGTGTGTGTGTGATGGCGCGTGTGCGTGTAAGAAGCAGCTAATATTTCATACTTAGAAATAACAACATAATTGTCGAGGATGGCTTCCTGCACACACACACATACACAGGACACTTAGTCCTGGGCTTTCAAGACAGGCTGTACCTCATTTGGCAGATTGCATTCAGAGAGTGAATGTGGCATGTTCAACAACCGGGAGAATACAATGAGGTCCTTCAAAGACACCCACGGCTGCTGCTGCCATTTTAGTTACAAATTCAGACCCGAAGCTGGCAGGAACAAGATGGCAGCTGCTAAAATAAACTGGTAATGGCTTTTGATATTAGCACAATCCGAGTGCTCATCTGCCAATATTACAGATCTTCACCAGCTATGCAATGTTAATGATGCATTAACATATGAACAGTGAATAAAATAAAAAATCAATTATCAGAGATTTTTAAGTGGTCTAAATATATTACTTGCGTCCATTCTATCTGCTGAAAATGCACAAAACAAATGAGCAACATACTGCAGTCAGTTTTCTGAAGTCACACCACGTTCTGATTAAACAATCCACCCTCATGTGAATCAAGCCTTGTATCTACCTCAAAAGAGTTGGGGTTTAATTACTCCATTAATCCCTGCCTCCCTGGATACTAAGCACTAACAAAAGGGAGGAGAGTCATATTACCATTTGCTTTACCTGTCTTTTGTCTTCCATGGTTAGCAGATCAGATATATTACTTTAATTACGAGACCAAACGGGGTGGTCCCCCCAACACCACGGGAGGAGGGCTTCATTCAGTCTGTTCCAAGGTGAGGCAAGCTTAGAAAGCCAAACTGAGACAATTATATGCCCTTATAAACACGACAGGTGGGCATTAATAAAACTGACGTGTGCATCGACATGGAACACACCAATACACTTCTCACCTCCGTCTTTCCCCAGACTGCACCACCACTCAGTGTTTGTTTCCATAGAATTATAAAGGCATAGCCGAGCTTAATAGAAAGAGCCTGGGCTAAAAGTCATGAAGTTGAAATGGAAAAGATTAAATCAACATCCGTCGTAGCTTCGATGCCAAACACTCCATCGCAGTGGATATGCTTGAAGCAAATTTTAACAAGGTTGTTCTGTGTAAAACCCTTTTCTGACTTTAGAAAGCTAAGAAAGCCAGCGAAACCCAAGCAATGGCAGATACAAATGGGCCAATTTTAACAGTGTGTCAGCAAACACTATGAAGATTGAACCCGTAAAATATGCCTTCCATCATAAAATCTGACAGCAAAACACAGAGGCATGAATAAGATTATTTCTTGAATTTTGCAGAATTTCAATGTCAGTAAAAAACAAAGTAGAGAAACAGTCGTACTGAAATCAACATATCTTCACATGAAGCCAAATAGTTTTTTGTTACAATGCGTCCCTCTCGAGTAGGAATTCACTATATGCAGTGCTTTGTGATGCAAATCAATGATGGCACTGGACCTTTCATTTCATTGAGCATTCTATACATGTACTGTGTACATCTGTCCAGTAGGGCAGAATTTTGTAAGTTAATGTAATATACAACTTCTCAAAGACACCGTGACATGAAATGAGTTTACAGTTCTTAAATGAAGTAAGCAAAACATCGAAGAACATGATATACATGTAGATGAAAAATTCTACCCGAGGAGGTGTAATAAAACGTTTTACTTTTCCCCGTCCGTCCAGTAAATGAAGCATTAAGCATTTCAACATATATGGGCCATTCACTATTTTGAAAGGTTTAGTTTTTGGTGAGGAGAACCGACTCTACACCTCTTTCTTTCCTGCAACTCCCTGATTCACATTCATACAATTGCATGGAAGCTTCCCAAGGTTACAGTGATGATGTCTTGAAAACACATTTGTTGAAGGCAAGATGGCTCAACTTTGCGCCAAATTAAAAAAAAAGAAAAAAGAAAGTTGTTCCCAACGATTACAAATAAAGCTAAGCACACTATTTTATATACAATGTTCTACACAATTGACTTTCAGTGAAGGAGCTGCTGCTTGCTCCCACGCTCTGCTGGGCTTTTTCATGCATGTTAGTGTTTCATTTGAACAGTCCCTCGATGTCAACACGACGGCTGATTGGGTGGGGGTGTTTGTACTTTATGAGTTGAGTGGGAGAAGTCATTCTCCTGAGACGACATTGGGAGATTTGCATGCATTAGGGCAGTCGAGGGCAAATCCATTTCTCAGCTCAAAGGGATAAAATAAAAGTCACACACACACAGAGCGAAATTAACAGACAGTAAAAGCCCTCTGTAAGGGGCAGAATCCAAGTCTACTGAAGTGAAGAATGTAACTTGAAAGTTCTTGGCCACTTAACTACAAAAAGTGATGTTTTCCTGCTCGTGAACAATCCCAGACTTCTGTAACACACACACTGTTAATTAATTATACTACATCTTCATCAGGTGTCACTCTTACTTTCTCACACAAACCACAAGGACACACTCAGAAAGAGAAAGAGAAAGCCTGGGGGCTATAATTAAATTGAAAGGACACTTATACTGTATACTCATAATTCTTCCTTGTTCTCACTATATAATGGTTTTTCAGCATTTTCAGCAGGTGATAGATTTGAGAGGGCATGAATAATAGCCAATTCAGGGAATAATTATTTTTCTATCTGCGCAAATATGGCTAGGACGGTGAAGTGCTGCAGCATAAGATATTACAAAGACAGCGTGTTCAAATAATGGGAGAACAGAGAGTACATCCTTACAGAGTTGTGTTGTTTGAGGTACTCTGCAGCATTCTCCTCTGCATTGCCGAGATCGGAAGAGCACACGTCT
>OMOW01025427.1:5545-24359 GCA_900312555.1 Lamprogrammus exutus | reverse complement strand
CCGATCTGTATGGTGACAGCTAGAAACTCCATTAACTCAGTCTCAGGGTTAATGGAGTTTCTAGCTGTCACCATACGTCTGAGAGGCTGTCAGAAATCGAGGCTGTAGTTGTATAAAAAGAAAAGGTAAGATTTCCCTTGCATATAATACAGGAAAATCCTCCTGAGGAAGTTGGAAAGTTTAATGTATTCTGCATATTGAAGCCCACCTCCTCTCCGGTAAGACTCTGTTATGCAACGCTGAGGTGTTCAGTCTTTCCATTTTCCTGCTCAGGAGGACCCCGATGCCACCAAGTTCAAAAGTAATTCAAAAAGCAGATAAAATTGCAACTTATGTACGAGTGACTGCAAAAGAAAAAGTCTGAGCAAGGTTTTGCAAAATCTACAATAAAACAATACTGTGATGCAGTATACATTGAACTAATACAGTACAATATTATAATTACCAACCACTGGGACACATTATCCATTAATAATTTATTAACCATTAAACCTATAAAACACAAAATCCATGTTCTTCAGTAATTAGAATGGGCTGTTTTCGCAGCACAACCTAGGCAGATTACAAATTTAACGCATAAATTAAATGATGCTATGACTAAATCAGCATGAAAAAACACAACTTGCATTGGGAAGCAGCACAGATTAATAAATTGTGAGCAACAGTTTCATCTGTTGCCGTTTGCCTTCGTAATGGTGCTGTGACTGAAGTGCCTCACCAGTTTGACACAGTGTACGTAGGCTGCAAATCCCTCGTTGGTAAAGCGTAGAGCAGAGTGCCACTCAACTGGAGTTGGATTGTTGGCTCAATCAATATTTCTTCACAGGGTTATGGACTCTATGACTCAGAAAGCTACAGTAGCTCCTGTCTGTCCCCAGCATCATTCAACTTTTCTGCCCAACTATCTGTTGTACACTGGACTGGCTCTGTTTGTACGGCCGCTGGTGTTAGTTTACAATCCTCGTCGACGCAGTGGTGTGTAACCGTGGTGTGATTCTCTGAGGGTAATGCAGTCCAACAGTGGGTCATGATCGCTGCCCTGTCAGCTGAGCGTACCCTCTTTTCCCCCTCAATGTAGCATGCTTCTATGAGGCTAGTGATGGCACCTCAATTAATCAACTAAGTGTCTTGGTCATTTATCATTTACTCAGTAAAATTAATACCGTTTGTAAACTTTATCCACTCACATCAACTAATTTTAAGGCTTCAGCTTCAAATTCATGATGAGTATGTGTCACTATTTTTTGACATTTTAGACACAAAACAGTTTATCAAACACAAAAATCACAGATCATTCAAGATTATTCAATAATGAAAATGATCACTTGCAGCCCTACACATATCATACCTTCAAATTGATTGAAAGCAAGCTCCTTGTGTGGAGCATTTCAGAAAACTGGTCATCAAGAGAACCTGCCAGGCGTGGAGGACATCAAAGTTGAGTTATGAGACTGGCAGTGCCCAAGGAACTTTCATTACTGACTCTCAGTCTCCCTATATGCCAAATCCCTGCTAAAGCAAAATGTTTTATTGAAATGCACAAAGACAGAGTGTTTGTTTACTTGCCTATTGTCAATGTAACAGTAATGTTTGGTCTGATCAAATATCAAGTGGCATCCATCTTGAGTTAATAGAGGACTGACCGGCAGCACAGGGCTGACATCACACCAGAGCAATGTTCCTCCATGTCTGCTTTGCTGTTGTTGTGCTGAACTTAATAGGAATTTCCACAAGTCAACTGAAAACAAATGTACCAATGAAATAATGGGGTACAAACCCACACGCCAACAACCCAGGGGTTCCCCGGCAGCATGAAATACAAGCATACACGGGAAAGTGAGATGACCACAAACAGCATGGACCTCCGTGTTCCCTTTTCATTCGCATTATGGAATTACTTCCCTGTAAATCAGTATCGACCCTGCCAAAATCCAAAACAAAAACACTTGAAGGGATAGGAACCTACCAAGTACTTTATTCCATGAGGCGATTTGAAGACAAATGGTGTAAGGAGAGGGGAAAAGTGTGATACACTATAAATCCTCAAATTCAACAGCAGTAATAACACAAATTTTAGACTACCACAGAAATATTGGATAGAATCAAATGAATGAATGAATCATCAAAATAGGAGACGGCCCAACCATTAACTTTAAGTAAAATACCTGCACCAGAGGTTGAAGGCGCAGGTACTTTTTCTGGAGGATTATAGGAAGACAGACACATTTATGGGGGCTAGACTACATTTTCCAATGACATAGCAAAACATTCAGCAGATGTTGAAACAATCACCTCTCTTTAACAACTCGTCAATGCCTCATCAGTTTAAGTGAAAATAAATCTGCAAAGATTCATCTAACTGAAGGTAGATTACACTGCTACCCAACAAAGAAGGCCTTCTATGTGTAGTAACGGGAGCGTATCTATGTCCCCAGGGTCCTAAGTTCCCAGGGTCCTACGTTCCTAAGGTCCTATGTTCCCCAGTTCAATACTCTGTTAACACACAATAAGTAAACTCTGTTTTTTATATTAGTTAGAAGACAGATGTGAAGTGAGAGCGTTAGATTCAAAAACATGTATACTAGTCTAGTTTTCACCTAAGGAAGTATTAAGCTATGACCTTTGGTGATTCCATGACTCCAACCATTTGATAAGTTCCCTCAAGTGTAGGCCTATTATATTGATACAGAAGGCTGTGCTGGGGAACAGAAAACCCCTTTGACAAGTTCCCACAATAGCCCATGTCATATTAAGTGAATACAGAGCTGGGGAACATAGGAATGACTCCTGTAGTAACCACACTCAGTAACCAGCCAGCTAGGGGTTAGACGAATACTATAATCCCCTTTTGCACCACGGGAAGTTTTTGCTTCGCACCAGGGATCAAGTCTGGGGTTCCGATGGTTCAGGAATGTTTGGGTGCCAGAAGACAATAAGTACCTACTTTTTAGGTTCTCAGACATAGGTCAAGGATAGCAGGATGATAGTTTTAATGTTGCTGGGGATCACTGGGAACCCCTAATGAACTCCTAATGGCCACCAGACCACATTTTGACATTTCTGCTTTAGGCTAGGTATTGTAGTGCAGAGCAAGGACTTGAACTGTGTGTGCACATACATCACAAGCTGAAAACAGATAAAGGGTTAGGACAAAAATAAAAACACCAAATTGGAGCCATAACCAGCACAGTCATCTGTCAGAAATAATCAAAGCAGCAACAACACACAGAGCAGTAAGCATTACAACACTGGATTCTATTCTGGGAGAAACGACCAGCATACTCTGGTTCCAAGATGATCAGAGACTCGGCAATGTCTTTTTGTAGGTGACATTAGACATCAGCATGGTCTCTCAGAACAAGGCATTGTCACCAGGATGCAGGTTGGCTGTTTGTCTTGTGGAAATGATGTCGCTGTAGCAGTGTGGAAATCACTTGCTCGTATTTCCATTAGCCGCACAGGACTACAATCACAGGAACTCACTGAGGGAACCCTGTAGTTCCTATTATAGAGAGGCCTAGTTCCTGATGCAGTTCCTGATTTGAAGTTCCGAACATTTGCAATCTGCAGTCGCTTTCACACCAAAAAAGCTGGCAGAACATCAACAGCTCAAGCTTGTTAAACCAACCAATTATGAAAAACTAAAAAACAAAATTTTTTTAGAAGAGGCCCAAATTATAAACAAACACAAGTAACCTCTTACTGACTATCCACATTCTCTGAAGATTACTGTCTAGCCACCATGTCACATGTCATAGCATGTGGCCAAGCAGACAAAGGCAGTAAAGCAACTGAAGCATGAAGGTGCTAGACTTCACAGTCAAGATAACATTGTCAATAATCGCACAGCATGAGAATCAAGTGTGCAGAAGTGAATTTTAAAAGTTTTTCTCCCCCCAACGTGCTCAAGACATACACATGCAAGCATTCCTCACAGAGGTCTGAGAATTATGAAGCCAAAACATATAAACTAAGATTAAAAGGGACATGAAAGTGTTTCATTATGCTTGGAATTTTGGAAATCAAAAGTTCCAGTTCCGCTGCAAATGATATACAGCAACACCTAAGGTTGAACATACAGCTGGAACAGGCACATCACGGAGCACATGTAAAGGTTTCCATATGATGAAGAAGGCCGTGTGAACGTTGAGTATGTAGAAGCAGTGTAAGTGTGACTGCGTATTTGAAATAAAATCTATGTGAGGCAGACTAAACAAAGCTGGAGGACGTTTGGCTATAGTGCAGTGTGTTGCACGACAAAACCAAACCACAACACAGTGCCCCCAAATGCTTAAAGGGGCAAGACCAGACAGTCATGCATCTACAAACCCACTCACACATTCACATCCCCTCTCTCCTGGCAAGGCCTGCGCACACAGACTAATCTATACTTCTGAATATTTAGACTGGAGGATAATTCAGCACATTTACAGGCAGACTACCCAACTGAATCATCCAGCGCAGATGAAACACAGGTTGTTATCTGGCCTCATTATCTTGCCACGATGATGCCATTCATTCAGACTGAGGTTCTTATGCTTTCCATGAACTCAGGACTAGTTCAGATTTCATTAAAGGGTCTAGGACTCACCACTTCCTCAGTTGCCCGTGGCAGTAGATTCTACAGCAGACTGAGAGACCACAGTGCTATGCCAGGGTCCTTTCTGTTCATTTAACTATCAGGCAGTCTACCCAAATTAAACTTAACTGTTGTTAGTGTGAGATGTATGGAACTACAGCTGCACCTTTGTGTCTCTTAACAACCTGGGATTAACCTGCAACATCATTCTCATATGAATGGGTCGAATGCAGGTTGAACGTGGATTCAGTAATTCTAGGGTCTGAAAAAAAATTATCCAAACATATCTGGTGCGAAAACATCCTGAATCTGTTCCTTTATGGTTTTTTGCAACAAAGCTGGTCTCACATATTTACAGTTAACTAGAAAAGAAAACGATCTACTGGAGAAATGTACTTCTACTATGACTTCTGTCCAGGTTTACTTTAAAGCATTCGAGGAATGTCTGACTGTACAGCAATGTTGCTCAACCACAGTCTATAGAAGAAGGAAGAACAGTTGGAGGACTTCTTATGGCAGTGCAGGGAGGAGGAGTCAGAGGCAGCGGTGGAAATATGCAGCGCACTGATTACTTACTAATAATTTAAACATTGCATAATCTTCCACCTACAACAACACATCAAATCTGACTGTGAAATCATTGTGGAAAGACTGCTAGCCCATTAACTTCATGGGTTTTGGCAACAATTTGCAATTTTGGAGCATTTCATTTCAGGAATTTGCTCAAGTTTGATAAAGAAAAGTGATATGCTGGCAAATTTAATGTTGTTTTTGAATGTTTTTGTAAGCTGGGGCATTTTGGAGATATCTGTACCACTTTAATTACACATTTGAAATCAAAACAACAATGTGACATTTAACAGTATCTAATAATTGCCTCATAAATGGGTCAAACTGCACTTTCTGCAAGAGGATTGCTTGTTCCCAAAGTAAGCTTGTGCCAGAGACAGAGAGCATCACAACAGCAAACACACCACTGTATGACTCACATCCATTACACAATAATGAATCATGAACACCAATTGTGGTCCACTTTTCAATTGTCAATACTCCGTATTGTATAAAAGCAACTCGGAAATAAAACGGCTAGATGGATCAAAGTAAATCACACCACCAGCACATGCACGGTCTGAGTCCCCATACTACCAGGAGCTCACAATGTGTTGATTAATACTAATCGTTATTATGTAATCTGCAGTCATTTAAATC
The DNA here is from genome assembly GCA_900312555.1 of Lamprogrammus exutus. NCBI lineage: Eukaryota > Metazoa > Chordata > Actinopteri > Ophidiiformes > Ophidiidae > Lamprogrammus > Lamprogrammus exutus. The sequence goes on along the minus strand of OMOW01025427.1, from coordinate 18,571 downwards.
TCCTGGACCAGACAGCAAGACTGGCAGAGTGAATACTAATGTCTGATATGAGCGCACATTAGTGAACTATCGCTCCAAAAATGGAAAAATGTATTTCCCCTTTTTTTCAGGCTGTTCTACCGTGTCAAACTAATGATTTAAAGAGGCAGCGAATATGTACTGTTTAATGCCTCTACATTTATACAGTATGTCTTTGATATCTTTGGACGTTCTATGAAGGATATGTCTCAAATCCATGATCATCTCTAACAACATGTGGGGATCCACACCAGCAAGTTGAAACTCCCTCTTACTATCACCACTGTGCACTCACTGTATACTGTAACATTCTCCATTTTATGCTGATAGGTGTAACTCAGCATGCAATGTCCATTCAAGTCTATCATCTGTTTTGAATATAAATACCATTCTTGCACATACAAACAAGCTGACACACACACAAAGCTGAAAACTGACAGAGAATGCTGAGGCAGTGGTCCCTGATAACGTCTCTGAAATGCACTCTGTTCCAGTCCTAATACTGGGACTGAGACGGAGGCTGGATCTTTATCTTAATCACCAGCTTCCTGGCTTTCCAGGCTCCGGCACCAGCTTCCCAAAATGCTTGAACAAGGGGTGGAGCAAAAGGCGTGCACATGAAAACATAACAATAGAAAATGTGCACACGTGTGGGTTTGCTTGAGCACTGAGGGTACACAGAGAAAGAGAATTCTGAGGATGTCAGTTTTCATTTCTCCCTGCTAACTGCATGCCAATTGGAGGCTGATGGATGAAATGGATCACAGGCGTGGTCCGTTCCTCACATCAATGGCAACAACAGCAGGCACAGCACAGCTATGGAGCCACATTTGATGGGGAGTGAGAGGTGGATTCATCCCCTCCGACACGTCACATAATTCAACTTTGAGAATCTCCAGATCCAGTAACAAAAAGTGAAGGGGGGGGAGGGGCAGCGATTGTCAGCTCCCTGCAGTGTTAGAAAATAACGGTTCTTGAAAGCCAATCTCTTTCTCCTTTACAAGCTTGGCAGCGAGCTCTGTAGGGACACAACAATCCACCATCTACGAGCAACCCTAAGATGTTTTTCATGAATTTAAGCATCAAAGTTCTGCTGTCCCAGATACATGTTCAAGCAGTAAGGAGGAGCTTCAAAACAAACCTCTGTGGTAAACTAGAAGGGAAGATATTAATGCAGTGCTGGATGACTGAACTGGTGATGAATCTGCTCAAAAACCTGCAGCATGCATAAGGCCACCCAGTGTTAATGCTAATCCATCACTGTGACAAGAAGGGAAGCCAGTGGGGGTGGCAAACTGCATCAGCCTCACTGAAATCAAGCAGTGGAGGTTCAAGAAAGAGCAAACATGTTGTTAAATACCCTGAGAACCTCTCCCTTCATAACTCGCCTCAGCTGGAGACAGACAGTAGTGTGCAGTAGTGTTATTGATGACAGCACTGTGATTAGCCAAGGCTGTGCCTCTGCAAACACCTGAAGCGATATGAAGACACTGCAGAAAGCTGAAGATTCAACAAAACAAAACAAAGTGCGCCAAATAATACTGGAAATTAATATTTTGCTCAGACAGTACACGCTTTTATACTTTTTTGGGATTATGGAATCATTGTTTTGTTGTGATTTGACTGATTCCTGATCAGAGAGAACATATGGTGGCCAGCAGGGATGAAGACTGAGAATGGGCAAGAAGACTGTAGAAACGCTGAAACGTTACACCATCTAGTGTGACAGGAGACTCTTTCATTTATTCACAGAAAAATGTTGTCATTGGTGCCATTTTGTCCACAAATGACTACAGATAAGCACCAAAAAAGTAACTATAATGGTTCCTTGACTCAACTTCTGCAGATGCAAGATTTTGGTTGAGGCAATTCCTCTTCAATACGATAGAAAAAAGCATGCAGACTATGGGAAAGACCACAGGCCAGACATTATAAGACTGGACGGCTGCCAGTGTGCAATGTTAGGCCTAAACACACAGCCTCAGACACATAAATCACATCCAGCCACAACTGCACACATCTGCAATGCTGATAATGCACACAACTAAATGTAAAATTAATCAGTGATCCTCAGTGTGTGTGTCTCCCTCTCTGTCATATAAACCCCAACCTCTCTCTGTCCTCACACACACTGTCATTGTCTTTCTTATCCTTCTCACTAGTGAAGGAAGACAGAGAATGTGTCTATGATTGGGAAAGACTCACATTTCCTCTGCGAGGCTTCACATTCCTGGGATTCCATCTGAAGACCACTGCAGCCCATTTAAAACCATTCCCCATATGGAGGAAAAAAAGAGAATTAGAGCGGGCGAACAGGAAGGAAGGCAGGGTAGGTCTTTGAACTTTGGTAGATCATTTCATTCTGCTGTACCAATATCACGTTCTGGATAATTGGGCTGATATTTTCCGCTCGAGAATGGAACATGTTGTCCACCTGTCACACACACTGTACGTGTTTCCACATGATGTAGCCCAACTTTCATCATGGTACAAGAAATCATATCGAGATAGAACACCTGTGCATGGAAATCAACGTTGTGCTGTACTAATTTGATGTAATAAGGGGAATCAAAACTGGTAGCAGACAGAGGTCCTTATCATCAGTTCCCTGTGTCTCTCGTTTAGTCTAGTAGTCACGCACCAAATTAAACATTTAGTGGAGCTCCCACCAGAGGAATATAGAGATTAGACACTGGAAATGTGTTTCTTGCATCAACCTGATGATGCAGGAGAAACATAAATGCTACAACTGCCATCTCTCTTCAAGATTCACATCCACTGAAGCCCATAGGTCTGCAAAGCACACTTGCCCTGATTATTACATGACTGTACAGAAATGTTACTTTTAGGATATGTTGTTAACACAGATGAGACTAATATTTTTGTTCTAATTGGCAACGCTGACACACATTAAAATACAAGAAAATGGGTGCAAAAAAGAAATGACCAGTGAAACACATTTATCTTGTGCTCCATGTAAGCCAGTATTTGTGAATAGTACAAATGTCTAAATATGCTAATTATCCAACAAACACCATTCCAACTTCACAGTTTTGTTATTTACTAAGGAGCAAAGGCTCATTGGCTGCTTTACAATATTACTGAGCACTACCATGAGACCAAAATTCAAAGTGATAGCCCAAAAATGATAACACTTCAGATAACTTGTTTAATGTATGGGTTATGGTTTAACCCATACATTTCATTAGAAAGCATTAGTTAGCGAGTTCGCTGTTCTACATTAACGAGTGACCAAGTTATCTGATGATTTAAGTGTGAATATATTGCAGGTTGTTTGATTTTCACATTCACAAGTGAAAATTTTGTGATGGTGAACATTCTTTTGATTATCACAAAATAATGATGAAGTTACACTATGAAGACTGTGCTCTTCACAGCTTTTGTGGATGATCAGAATCCATAAGATCTTGCTTTGTTCTATGCTTGTATGTTGTGTTTCTGTTGTGTTTATTTGTACTCCCTGACAAGGGAGTGTATGTTGTGTTTATATGTACTCCCTGACAAACTTGTAAAAAGGTTATTTATTTGTATAAAAGCTCAAACTTAGTGTCCCAGCGAATGTCTTATTTTAATATGTAATATTTAGTGTATTTCAGTTTCACTCAAGTCTGGAATTCCAAGAGCGACTCGGGTGGGTACGTACTGCACTTTTATTGACTTTTAATGAAAAATAACAAAATTAAGGACTTGCTTAATATAAATACAACTAAATATTCTCTTATTTTCAACATCTCCTGTCACTATAAGCAACCACCAACGCATTCAGGTTGAAGTCACCAGTTAACGTGGACACTCGTTAATCCAGAACATCGGCTAGCAGGCTAGCTGAATTGCTAGCGTTTCGGAGCGGCGCAGGAGGGGGTTTAAATTCGCTTACCTGTCAACCGCAGCTTCACTGGGCCATTTCTCCGAACCCCTTGGTTAGACATTCCCCTTTGTGTTCCAGCTTGAAGAAATTTCACAAAAAAGCGTTCAGTTCATGTATCAGCTAATGACTTTTTCCCAAAATATATCTCCCAAAACAATCCCTCTGCTAGCTAGGGGTTAGCTTGTCGTATCACCATTGCAAATCACACTGACTGTGAACGCAACAGAACGGTGTGACAGTCATATCGTTGGCATCACGCTCCCTTCATGATCCGTGAAAAAAATGCGAAAAACTACATCCCAGAGAGCCCTTCATACCACAGGCCACTAGTAGGAGGGTTTCAGTCGCCAAATCAACGGAGTCGTTCGCCCTCCATCCGGACACCTCTGCACTGAAGTTGGTCGTGATGATGATGATGAAGATGAAGGTCTGCTACTGCACGCAGCGTCAGGGAAAGCCACACACATACGATATAAGCACACTTCCGGTCTTCCTTTTCCCAAAATAAAATAATTTCAAAGAATAAATCTTCCTGGAACAGACATATGAAATAAATAACATGAGTCACGTTTCCCTCAGCAAAATTATTTTGGTCTTTAGTATTAGGCGACATAATAAATTAGAGAAACATCCTCTAAGATTTTACATCTATTACCGTGTAGTTTTTGAACGATCTACCATACTTATTGGGCAAGCTTATGATTTCGGTGCTTTAGGAAAATAAAGTCCGTTGACCAATAATTAGTTGCTACTAATTTTCACTGCACTTCTACTTCACTGTTGTACATCTCAGTTTATTACTGGAAGTAAATATAACATATATAATTCAGATACTTATTATTTTGGGTAAATTTCTCATCCACAAATTCAAATTGTCAAGCTGTAAACTTGGTTTTTATATTTTCTTTGAGCATTCAAACATTACAGCATCATCATTAGAGATGTGAAAAATCGTGGCAACTGGATTCTTAAGGTTAAACAGTGCCATTTCCCAAGTCACATCTGCACACTAATATATAACAAACTAAACTAATATATAAAAACTAACGACTTTTTAAAAGCAATGGTTCATCATGGTTTATGGGGAATTTGGAACATAAAACTTCTCTTACTAATTTAATCTGTTGTGTTAATTCTGTTTGACCTAGTGTGATCTTACAGCTAAATTATTAGATTTCTTCATTCTGCTTCTTCCTGTACCCTCGTGAGACACCGAGGCCATATAAACTCCCGTACATTTCATAATGGTTTTCATTCATAAAATAGTTTACAAATGCACTATAGAACCTGCAGGGTCCTTTTAGCAAGTAGGTTCACAAGCACTTTAGAGTATGTCACAGTGACACCTAGTGGTAGCATGGATATAGTAGCTCACTTCCATGCCCACAAAGAAAGTCAGAGTAGACCTTTGTACACTCCCATCTATTATAAATGATCAATATCCCAGTTGGTTTGGGATTAATCTTATATCTTATATTACTACTATTATAATTGTGTGTGTGTGTGTGGACGTGTGTGTCCGTCAATACAACAAGCGACATTCCTCCAACCGCCACCAAATTTGCCAGATACATTGTTCAGGGGTCCTGCATTTGCATAGGGTGCTTAATGGCATCATGAATGGAACCACCCTAGCACCCCCCATACTGACATCATGAATGGTGTCGCAGTTGGTAATGACATCATGAATGAGAGCAGCATTCCTCCAATCGCCTCCAAACATTGTTCAGGGGCCCGGCATTTGCATAGGGTGCTTTTCATTTCATTTACATTTTTATTCTATTTTCTTTTTGCATTACCAAATTATAGTAGTGGCAGAAAATGAATGGAACCACCCTACATGTCACAGTTGTTAATGACATCATAGGCCACAATGCAACACGCCAGAGAGAGGAGTGATGGGTAGGGCTGGGGTGAAATATCAGGGGGGGTTGTTACAGGAGGGTCGGCAAGAAAAGGTACAAACACCCAAAGGGCAGTGTTCGATTCCCGTTCGGCCAGAAAGAGCAGCGATAGATTCAGAGGCTGAGTCATAGGAGATGACACATAGCACTGATAGCAGAGTGGGTAGAGTACCTGGCCTGATTGAACTCTCCAGGACAGCAGTGGTGCAGATGATGTACAGGGCGCTGAGGAAAAGTGCCAGATACTGATAGCTCAAAAATTCCCTTGTTTTCATAACCTGTTCATATTTAATAACCATAAGAAAACACAGTTATTGTTTAGGAAAATTTATTTACAAATCTTTCTTTAAAAGACGAATATTCTGTCTTTGTACTGTTATGTACAAGAATGAAAACGACAGCTGAACAAATATAAAAATATTGACAAGTTAGGAATTTCCTTTTCTTTTTTTTTCTTTTTTTTAATGTTACAAACAGAAAACTGAACACGTTAAAATTCGAAAATGTTTTGGGTTGTTTCCGGGATCTGGAAGGCATATCCTTCATTAGAGCACTCAGGCACCACAGACTCATCCTCATCATTCTGTAAGACAAGAAAGATGAACAGAAGGAGAGAGTTACAAGATTAAACAGAATTGAGGCGCATGTTACAGAATGGTTTACTGGACGTTGATTCATTCTCCAGACCAGGAGCATTTATGTCAGCTCTGAGACCTATGCCTTAAAAAAAAGCTAACATCAAAGGCAGATCACGTAATCGAAAGAAGTTGTTTTGTTTTTTGGGGTGTGTGTGTGTGATTTGGATATAATATAATTCACAGTCTTTGCTTCTTACTATTGATAGCCTTTTTTGTCATGTGTACATTTGACTTTTATGACATAAATCCTTGGTTTGAACTGTCGTTAGTCTCTGATACCATCTAGTGGTAACCTTGTGTTAACACAGGACAAGCAGTCTGAATGGTCATCTACGACCTTAAAATAGTGTTCAATTTATCAAAACAATTTTAAAACTATGATCCGGATCTGCTTCAAAATCTACTATAACATTCCTTGGCCCCTAACCCACCGCGCCACAAAATAAAACTGTCAAACACTTTTTTCATAAGAAGCGTTTAAGAGTGAGAATTGTTCCAATTACGTAAAACATTTCTGACAGTTGTAATACATCCCGCTAAAATCAATGGTGTGTAGAGATGTTCTTATGTTTGCAACATGTATCATTTTGCATCATAACCATGTTACAAAGCTTAAGTAGCTTTGGTAGCCTTTCTTACATTTTTTTTCAAAGAATGCTTAAAATTGGTGAAAAAAGGAGCGAGTGTAGACATGGGAACAAAGTATCCAATTACACAGCCTGACAGTGCTTGGCAATTCCCCAAATATTAGAAAAGTCCTCATACTGTATGTGCATATTACAGGATGCACAATTCAACCTTTAAATCCTGAATTTAGCTTTGAAGGCTTATTCTGATACACATCTCAATCATTTGTCAACATTTGGTGCTGCTCATTGTTCCCATTAAACTCAGTTTTCATTGGTTGGTCCACTTTCAGGCTGTTGCACTCATTCAATACGCAACGGATGTTTTCCAGATTCAAATCTTGTGGAGAACACTGGACCTTTGAGGTTTGGCCTGAAGGGATCCCTGGATGTTAGCTCTGCCACTCACCGATGCAGAGAAGTACTTGTCTATGAGGTTGAGAGACGCCTTGTAGACAGCTTCATTATCATGGCACTGCAGTGCTTCAATCTTATCCAAACCGCCTGTCATCTCGATCATTAGGCACAGCTTCTCCGTCTCGCCAAATTTGTCTGCAGTCTGTAGAGGAAAAAATGATTACGGGTGAAATTCTCACAAGAGATGAAACTGTGATAAATTTGATTTTATACCCTGCGATTGTCAAGAGGTCATGTACATCATGCATTGTTTAGTGTGACCTAGATTTGATTCTGGTGGTTTAAGAGTAAATAAATACTGAGGACTTGGTCGTTGTTTGTAAAAGATGTTCCTCTCTTACACACTCACAAACTTCTCGCGCCCCAACTTTGCCCACATTGGTTTTCACAGGGTGAGTAGTTGTGCTCGTGACCGGTAAACTGAATTTATAAAATGAATTTTTATGAATCGATGAAGTATTAAATATTCTATTGAGTCTGAGTCACCTGCAAAATATTGGAGACGGCATCTAGGATGACCAAGATGATCTTGCTGTCTCTGGCTGACAGCAGTGAGAGCAGCGGCTCCAAGACGTTGCAGTGGAGCAGGTAGGCCATTTGCTCTGGGGTTCCTCCACTCGTGTAGTTGGTGATGGCCCACACTGCCTCTTTCTTAGTTCTGTAATCTCCCTAAACAGAAAACACAGCTTTCATTTTAGAAACTTGTAGCATGTGTAGATGACAGAAGAGCAGAGAAAGACGTTCTGTGTCCCCTGGCTCTCTGACCTCTTGGAGGACCTCCACCAGGATGGGCACCAGTCCTGCATTGATGACTTCCTGGATCTGGCTGGCTTTGCCGGCAGTGATGTTGGACACCGTCCAGGCTGCCTCTTTCTGGATGTTGTGTTTGTGGTGGCGCAGCAGGCTGGGGAACATGGCCAGGGCACCTGCATTCAGAACACTCTGGGTTTGATCATCTGTCCCAGTCACAATGTTTCCCAGCGACCTCAGGGCCGGGGTCTGAGAAGAGAGGGAGAGCAAATCACTTATTGAAGGCGTGTCATTTTATGCTATTAAATGCAACCAATGACAATAAGATTTGAGTTTGACTGAGAGAAAAACAAACACCACATACCACAATGGTGAGGTCTGTGCAGGCCAGCAGCTGCACCAGGCGGGGCACCAGGCCAGCCTGCAACACTACTTCTATCCTCTCGTTGGGGCCATCAGTCAGGTAGGACACGGCCCAACAGGTGTCAACCAGCACCTCGCTGTCGTCATGGTGCAGGAGACGCACCAGGCCTGGAAGCAGCTGCTGCACCGCCTCGAGGGGAGGTGCTGGGTTCTTGTTCCGACACAGGTTGGACAGCGTCCAGGTTATGTTGCGCAGGTAGCCAGACTGGTGAGGCAAGTAAGAGCCAACTGTCATTTTAGAACATCTAAGTTGTCAAAACAGGTTTCAGAGTCATGTAAACGTCGCTACTGACAAGATTACAACAACCTTCACCAGACAAAATGAGGAAACTATGACTTCAGGGTCAGGATTTTGAGTCAGACCAATGACTAAAAAATGTGTTTACTCTGCAGTTTGAGTTAGCTTTGTGGAAGCTTGGATTCCCTCAGTAAATTAGTCTACGTTCCAAATGAAATTGAGGTGCACAGACAAAAACAAATCAAAATCAATTGTGGCGTACAAATAGAAAGACTAAGGACAACATGACACAGTTAATTCATCTGTACGGAACCACTGAAAAGGTTCTGAAGTCCGATCTTCGGCCTCTAGCACAGATTTATTAACAGTTATTTTTCTGTAACATTACTTGCGGTCTCCCTACATAATCCAATAAAATGCCAATGGGGGCTAAGGAATCCAATCACAAGTGGTCACTTGAGATGCATTTGAGGCTCACTGTGATGCTTGGTGTGAAATGCAGTCTGTCTCACTTAGATCCAGGCAGCGTGGAGAGTCTCGCTATGAGATACTGGGTCTGAGCAGGGCCTAAAACCCAGCAGTGCAGTGATGTGCATGATGGGAGTGAGAGGAAACTCACCGAATACACAGACAGGTCAGGGGTTGCCAGCAGGGCCAAGAGGGGGTGGAGGCCGCCGTGTTTGATCACAAGGTCTCTGTAGTTGGATCCATCACCTGGATTAAGAAAAAGGTTTTTGAATCATCTCCCGTCCACAGAAGGTTTCACTGGGTCATAACTACTGCAGTCGTTACACACAATGTGAAATGCACCATTTAGTTGCATATTTCATTGGCAAACCCACCTCAAACATTTCTTACATGCATCTACGCACGAGCTACAAACAACATACAACACACAACACACAACACGCTCTCTCCCAACATAAAGTTACAGATATTCCAAACACCTGGACTTCACTCACATCTCTTACGTTCTAAGCTTTTTAACTTCAATAACCGTGTTTCCATTAGTTTTGCGTAAAACGTAGGCGAATCTTTAAACGTTTAATTCTAAAGTTCAAATGCAAATTTGCTGCGTTTCCATTAAGTGCTGTTACGCGAATAAGGTTTGCATTTCTCATCCAGCGACTTCAAGATCAGAAGTCAACATGCACTATAGGCCAGTGTCCCAATATTTCGTCAAAAATGAAACTGCGTCTTCTGTTCACGTCTGTCACGTCTGTCACGCCCGAACCTTAAATGAAACATGATGCGTCATGCCCCACGTGACCAATAATTCAGTTTCTGTTTTCATTACTGTTTTGCAAATGACCTCTTTATCAAACCATCACAAAATCCACCTCAAGTGAGCACAAACACTTTTTTTTCCTTCAATATTTGAATGTTTGCATTAACCATATTTCAATTTGCAACTTCACATTGTGCAAAACACAGGTCAAAGGAAACCCCTGTGAAAAACCTCCACACAGACGCAGATACTCTGATGCTCTCCAAAACACGACTTCCTTACTGCCTTGAAAAGGTCGGCCGTCTTAACCTTTGGACCCCACATATCATTCAGGTAGAGTTTTATGAAACACTTGACTTATCTGGTTGCTAATAACACTGCAATCTGTGAGGAACAACAACACGGCAAAGCAGAAGATAGGAAGCCCACAATTGTGCAACATATCCTCAAATCACAGCTGAAGCGTACTCATAAACACAGCAGCAGAAGTAAAAACAGATCTGTTACATAAGCAGAGATGTGGACGCCGGCGACCCGTGCACTACCTGCAATGTTGCCCAGAGCCCAGATGGCCTGCTCGCTGATGTGCGGATGAGGCGATGTCATCAGACTGATGAAGGCTGGGACGGCCCCTCCCTCCACCACCGCCGAGGTCTGCTCAGAGGTTCCCGAGGCGATGTTGGTCAGGGCCCAAGCCGCCTCGAATTGAATCGGGGGGCATTCTGACAGGGCCAGGAAGCTGACAAACTTGGGGACGAGGCCGGCAGCGATGATGGTGTCGATAGGTGGGTGCTTTTCTCTGGACATGAGCTTCCTGCGCGGGGGGGGAAGAAACGCATGCGAACGGCGGAGAGAGGGAGAGAAGGGGAGACGTGTGGCATGAGTAATCGACACAGCCACAGAAAACACCTGTTTGTGATCGATATCGTACATTTCAAACTAACAGTTTAATCAGTGCTCTCAGTCACTGCACGAGACTGCAGGAAACCATAGAGAAAATGATATTCATGATTCATGCAACATTACCAGTGAGCCCCCTGTGGTGGAGCTAAACTAACAACTGGTTACATTTACTACAAACAATCGTACACAGTGGATGGTGACTTGACGATATAAATGCCTACGATATGAGAATGAATACACACCAAGGTGTCCAGATACAAAAAATTACCATTCCAGCAGCCAGTCTGCAATGCGTGACAAGTGTGTCAATGATGTCATTAACAACTGTGACATCATTCGTGATTCGCAAAGAAGTGTGTGTCACTGATGTCATTAACAACATCATTCAGGATTCTCAAAGAAGTGTGTGTCAATGATGTCATTAACAACTGTGATCTCCCACTACTATAATTTGTTAATGCAAATAAAACATAAAATGAAAAGCACAACAATTATATTTGACAGACATCATGTTCTTGGTTATAACATGACACAGAAAGTATGATGGGGGGGGAGGGGGAGAGTACTGCATGAAACACTAACGCATGTTAACGCTTGCAGATTTTACCTGGCGGCCTGCGTGGCCTGCAGCTGATGATCCAGATTCTGGCTGTTCACACCTGCCACAATCGCATCAACGGGCCACTGCTGAAGACGGTACAGAATCAGAATCAGATTACTGACCAGCTGCACAAAACACACACAGACTAAATAGCACTTGGACCTTCTAGCGCGTTATAAAGTGCCCCAGTAGGAACTATTTTAAAGTGAGGTGGAATATTCCTGCATCATGTTTTCACCGGGCGATGTCTGCCAGGCTGAGGACCTTTTTGGCGAGCTAGCAGCATCTCCCTGTGTCACACTAAGTGTGTATGTGGTTCTTGTACAATCTCAGGATGAGGTCTCATCTCACAGTCACACAGATCTTTTTCTGTTGGATGTCTTCCCTTGCCTATGTGGAGAAGTGTGTTGGCAAAATCGACAGAGTCACAGCGACACAGCTTCACTCTCACTATTTGCGGTCAACCACCATGCCGGACAACAGGAAGGATCTGTCACCGGCCACAAGAGAACAGTTTTACCTCCAAAATGATGGTCATTCTCCATAATATCCTGTCAACTGCTCCATACACCTTCTTTCCTATTAGCCGTCACAACGTAATCAATCTTCAAAATACAACTCTGTGCCTTCTGCATAGTAATTTTCCAGTAAAAGCAACAGAATATAGTCTGTCATCAAGCTCGTCACTATGCATGCAAAGCGAGCAGGGGGACGGCTGTGTTTGCTTCGTCAGCTCCGCACACAACTCTCATAGTCTGCAAGAAGTGCTGCCAGACCAAAACAACAAGTGGGGTGGGCCAAGAAGACGAAGAAGAGGTAGTCTGGTAAAGCAACAAAACGCCCAGTGTTTGGAAATTACGTGAAATGTCTTTAGGAGAACCTGTTAAGGACCCTCCCCAGGTTCGATGCGTATGCCGAAGCGAAGTGTGAACAAACAGAATAAATCAAATCAAAGTATTAATCTACACAGCTTACAATGAGTGTTTCGTTTACATATCTGTCGTCTAAAGCACCAACACAAAGTTTCCCTTGTGATGTCAGAGGTCAGTTTCTCTGACTTTGCGCAGCCGCCTCGACACCCACAAAAGCCATTTCACCGCCGCTGAATGGTGCCACCCAAGACAAACTGAATTTGATAAGCAAAATTTAACACTTAAAAACATCTAGTCTGAAAACAGCTCGACACTCGTAACCATTAACAACCATCTTCACTTCTCTGAGCAAAGCACAACTTCATTTAAACCCCTGACACAATTTCAATTCAAAGCTCTATTACAATGATTTGCATCAGAAGCACAATATTAAATCTTCAATTTGATTCTTCTCTCTTGAGGAGAGGGAGAAGCTGCAGTTGAGTTGTGTTTACACTCCCTAAATGTAGTGTGTGTGCC
>OMOW01025390.1:0-11757 GCA_900312555.1 Lamprogrammus exutus | reverse complement strand
GTTTTCTTTGGGTATAAAGTTGTGGAGGTAAATTTGGTGGTGGATCTAATGTCAAACATTTCAAACCATATACACATTTATATGCTAAAATTGTAATAAATGCTATTTGAATTCATAGCCAGGAAAACAGAGTTGGATGAGGCGCTGCTCGTTATGGTGTTGAAGGATTGCCAGCCCTTCTCGGTGGTGGAGAATCAGGGATTCAGGGCCTTTGTTGGTTTGCTGGATCCCACCTACACCTTACCCAGTAGAAATTCGCTTAAGGCAATGGTGGAGGACAAATATAGAGCAACCAGGGAAAAGGTGAAGGAGGAACTGAAGGATGTGTCATGTCTGAGCTTCACAGCTGACATGTGGACACCCATGAATATGGATGCGTTCATGGATGTAACATGTCACTTTATAAAAGAAGGAAAACTTCACAATAGATTGCTTGGTGTAAGTAAATTTTCTGTATCACACACATCAGAGAATCTAAAACAAGCAAAACAACTGTAAATAGCAGACTGGGGGCTGCAGAACAGAGTGAGATGTTTAGTTACTGACAATGCAGCCAACATGATACGATGTGCAGCCCTCATGAAACTCACACATCTTCCGTGCTTTGTTCACACACTGAACTTGGTGACCAAGAAGGCGATAGAAGAGACACCTGGCTTGGCTGGCATCCGTGTGAAGGCGCGCCAAATGTACAGCAAAAGAGAAGCTAGCTGCTGTTCAACAGCAGTTAGGAAGGCCTCAAATGAAGCTAATCCAAGAGGTGGACACACGATGGAACAGCACATTCGTTATGTTAAAGCGTCTCTTTGATGAAAGGGAGTCAGTGGGTCAGCACTTGCAGGACTAACAACATCTATAACGACACTCTCCAGTGAGGAAATGGAGACAGCACAGCACTGTCTCCAGATGCTCACATCAATCAATGAGGTGACAGAGGAGCTGTCGACTGAGACCACTGTGTCCTGCTCAAAGGTTTGTTTTAGGGACACACATAGCCTACTTTTCTACAAAATACACAGCACTGCATAGCACCCACCGATAAACAAGAATAAAAAAATAAAAGAACAAATCAACACACAAAAAGAAAGAATCGATGGTGTTTCTTCATGAAAACTGAATCAAGAGGATTCAGGTTTTGTGACGGGCGGAATGCAACACACTTGTAATGAACCGCTCCAATTCCAACTTTTGCCAGCAGATGCCAACGTTGAGGGAGAGGTTTTTGAAATGGTTCGAAACGTTTAGAAACAAAAGTATCGAAAGTGTCGAAACGTTTCAAAGCCTCGAAACTGCCATCCCTACTGAAAAGCATCTCTGTAAACGGATGCCTGCTGAACACTGACCTACTGACAATAACTCACTCAATGTTGGCAAACACAGGTCATACCTGCAGGCCCAAAATACACACTCTCGATTGTTGAATAACTGAAGGTAGGTACACTTATAAAGGAAATTCTGCCTCCTACTGACGTGGAGGTAATATTACACTGTGCTGCTTATCCAGGATACCACCCTTCCACTGATACTATTGCTAGCAGGGATACAAAGCGCCAGAGCCAGAACCCAATGCCTATCTTAGAAATTATGTCCAAATCCAGACCAACCGGTTTTGGAAAGTCATGTCAAGGTCTGAGTTACGCTTACATAATAGAAGTTTTTTCCATGTATATTTCATTGTGAGTATAATAAGAGGAATGCAGTTACTACTCTCACTGAGTTCATTTGTGTAGGAATGTTTGTGGAAAAAGCAGCCAGAACACTATCATAAACAGTGCAGAAATGCTCCCATAAATTTCATTTTATCGCTGCATCCCCCTTCTCCCAATTAGCTGGAAATCTCTGTCACCAAACATGCCTCAGTCTTTCTCATTCTCCGGCAAGCAAACTCACAAAGTTTTAATCACTTTTATTGTTGATATTGTGGCGTAGCTCATCAGATAATCTACAGGAAGCCAAAAATTAAATGCTGCAGATCAGCGTAAACTCATTTAAATCAGTCAGTTTGTATGAGCCTGAAGGCAAACATCCACTGCAAGCATCAATCGCATGTGCAGTTAACAACAACAGTCATGGATAAGGGAAGAAATGAAAGTACACTGCTTGTGGCTACACAATTTATCTTCCCAATGTGGTTACCAGGTGGTCACCTGTGTTTTTCTGTGAGTGAGTAAAAATAATGTGTAACAAGTACATTTTTAAAAATAGAATAGATCTGTGACCTGTGTTTTTAGTGAACATTTTAGCCTCACTTTTGAGATGACTTACGAGCATCAAGCTTCTTGAAACTAACACAATTTCATCTGCAGAAATCACTTTGATACACTCTTGGTATACTTTTAGAGCTTTTTAAATCACCGTTGCAGATTGTTATCTGACACAGCAGCTAGAACTAAACCTGGGACTGAAAACAAAACTGAAATAACATGTATCTGAATCACAAGTTCACACTCACTGAGGGCATCTCAAACTCTGCAAAGCCGTTGTACATGTACCTTCACAGAAGTACAAATCCAGCTTAAGGGGTGCTTACTGTTCTGCTAAAGGCTTTATAGAGCTACGTTCACAAAGGTGGGGGGGCGGAAGCTTTCATGCCCAGAGGGAGGGACTTCCTCTGGGTAAGCACAGTAAATAACCTCCCTCTTTGCCCAGCGCTACAGCACCACTCAGTGGACAGTCTAGTTTATGGTCTTCGTATCAGGGAACCTTAATCAACCCATTTTTATTTTTTATTTATATCATAGGC
This sequence comes from Lamprogrammus exutus, assembly GCA_900312555.1. Classification (NCBI taxonomy): domain Eukaryota; kingdom Metazoa; phylum Chordata; class Actinopteri; order Ophidiiformes; family Ophidiidae; genus Lamprogrammus; species Lamprogrammus exutus. The sequence continues at coordinate 9,014 of OMOW01025390.1, read as the reverse complement.
AAATCCACTTGGGCATAAGTGGTTAAATGTATTTTTTGCTGCCCTACTTGCAGATGAAACAAACACTTGAGGCTTTCTCTGCACCTCACCACTACCTTGAGCCTCCTGTACTGTAAGTAGGTCATTATGACACACAGGAACAGTCTCAGCAGTCATGACCAAGCTCTGTGCTTGGAATTCCAGCTCTGCCTCACGTTGTGGATGTTTATGTTTGGCAGAGCTGTGAGTCTGTGTATTGGGGGTTGGATGAAAAATGTACAATAAACTAAATAATGGGGCACTCATTAGGGTGCATACCTCGGGCAAGGTCAAGCACTTCTGCAATAATGACTCTGTCTCACAATGATGAAATTTAACAGGTTATTGCCCAGACCATGATCCTTATCTGGATCTGCACCTGATCACACCTATTGGCAGCTCATCTTGAACAGCACCAAAATTGAATGGGCTCTCCCCTGGATCATGTCCCACCTCGCCAGCAAGTTTCATCAGATTTGGTTGATAACATTTTGAGCAATCCTGCCAACAATCAATCCAACACAGATGAAAAGTAACTTCATATCTATTTATCCAGAAGGTGTAACACAATTTCACATGGTGCTGTGCAGTTTAAACCCTTGCTTCTATGACTGTAAAGTTACTCATTCACACAATTCTGCATCAATTGTGCATCCAAATATGCAAAAGCTGACTTAGATGTAATACCTACAACCTAAGAAAATACACATTGCATTTTCCAGCCATCTAAAAATACGTGGATTGGGTAGAAACCTCATGGTTACATTTTGCTTATTTGTTCGTTTCTCTATTCAAATCTGCAAAAAGAGTTTGCTGCCCGAGGGAAAAGGCTGCACCTGTATTTCTAAAAACTCTCCAAATAGCATTCCCCCCCCACACTTTGTCTTTCTCTCTCCCTCTGCCTTTGTCTCGGTGTATGACTCACCGGAGTCTACGGATCAGCTGCAATTTATCTTTTCTGTTTCATTCAAAATATTTTCTTTGTGTCCCTCCACCCACTACAAATCTATTTCCCTGTAGTTTTTGGTGACCTCTCCTCTTGTGAATAATAACACGTTCACCTCTGTGGACAGTGGGTCATGTTGCATACGTGTGTATCTGAGACAGCAGATGTACGCTTTATGATGATATTACATACTGCCTGGCTGGTTTTGTGATGTCAAAACTAACCAGATGTTAGTCACTGCAGCTTACACGGTGTGCTTTTATGAAATCTTAATGCAACTGTTTAACCGTCGTTTCTTCTTGCGAGAATAAATGCCGTTTATGGCTCATTTCTTTGTTCAGATTTGAACTGGAACTGTGACAAGAGAGAAGGAGATGACTGTACTCCATTAGGCAGACACCTGTGCGAGTACTTCACATGTACATAAGTACCACCATTCACACATGCGTGGCCACACACACGCATATATCCACAACCTGCAATCTATTCAAAAACAAAAGTAAATCAATAAATAAAGTACATTTAAGATTGTAGGATGTATGATTGCACTTGTTTTCAATCTTAGTCATTGATTTTTCCAAATAGAATACTTGTGTTGTTTTGTTTTGTTGTGGAATATCTGCTGTAAAGTGTCAAGTGCTGCTCATGTGCCCCTCTGAGTGACCCAGTTACCCCTCTTATCAAAGTGCTCAAAAAGTGCCCCACTCACTGATCAAATGCCCCTTTGGTCATTGGAGGTGTCCCTTACTTAAACTCAAGTGTCCCCAGCTACTTAGAGAATCTGTGTCACTGTCAAATCACAAAGCCCGGCTGCACACTGAACGACAGATGTACGCATAATACCGCTTAATGAGCGAGTAAAAGCACCACTAGCTGCAATGACTGCGTTGCATTTTCTTAGGTATTCTTCTCCCAGCTCTGCCCTTAAGCCCACAGACTGGATAAGCAGCAGTGATGAGGAACGCATTTTAGGTCTGCGTACAGATTTTCAATGGGCTTAAGGCCTGTGCTTTGACTGAATCACTGGAGGGCATGCAGACACTTGTCAGAGACGGAGTGCTTTGGGTTGTTGTGTTGAAAGGTAAATCTTCACCCCAGCCAGAGGTCATGTATACTCTGAAGCAGGCTTTATTCAGGAATTGCAGGATCATCAAATCCCAATGGTCTTCCAGTCTTTCTGTGCGGGCAGGAGTGGGACAAAATGTGGCAAACTTTGTGGGAGTAGGTGCTAGCAGGATGGAATCTAGCGGAGGCAGGCTTTGAGTTCATTTAGACCGGTATCAACGCTGCCTTTGCCCTCAGGTACGCACCAATCAAGTGAACCATGATCCAGCAAAAATTGTCTCTGTCCTCTTCCAAGTGAATCCTGTTTGTTGCAGGTGAGAAGTTGTTTTTACCATGGTCTGAACCTAAGTGATACTCGGACCAATCAAAGGAAGTATGCTATGGATTATTGGTATTATAAACACTAAATATACAGAAATCTAACTTGCTACGATGAGCAACAGATGCATGTGGAATTGAGGGAGACTTGAAGTGCCTTTTTGGAAATATGGACCGTCAACCACATTAAGGAATAATTGGAACAAATGCGCCCAACACATTTAAAATGTTCCATCAAAAAATGAGCAAGAATGGATCTCAGAAAACCACCGAACAATGTCGCATTTCAGTTACCAGCCTCCCCGGGGATGGGCACGGGCGCAGCCGAGCTCCACCAGCCACCGCAGAGATATTGAGTGAACAATGGAACAGCTCAGACATCTATACATCTGTTCATGCATCACCATCATCAGCTGGTTGTAATACCTTAAGAGGAGCAATAACATTGCAGCGCAGTGAAGTTGGGGAAAGGTTTTGGAGAATAAATGAATGAAAAATGGCAGATTTTGATGAATCAGCTAACCCTCACGTGGATAAATGTGTCACAGTTCGGTGCGCTTTCTTTAACGCAATGTGAAAACACATTTTAAAAAGGCACATTGTAACAACGGGTAGAAGTCTAGTGCAGACTTTAGCGAGCGGATAAGTTGTGAAAACAGCCTTAGTGATTTAACAGATGAAACAAAGTGTGGCTGTGGTAAGAGTTGAAAAGCTCTCATTGATGTACAGTGTGAGGAGAGTGAGCAGAATTTTACGAGCTTCTAACAACACTTTGTACTGGCAACATTTAAACAAGGGAGGGAGGTCAATGTATTGACAGCTTCAGGAGGCCATTAAGAGTTTAAAAGAAAAAAGAAAAAAAGGGAGCCTGCCAAAATCTTGGTTAATAGTACCTCGCCACGACAGAAGTTCAATCTCTCTCTCTTGCTCTCACACACACCTCAAAGACAGCTACCTCCACATACCCAATACTGAAATGCAGAGGCAGACTTGTGTTTACAACAGTTCCAGCTCAATTAGCTTTTGAGTGGGTGTTGAGGCACACTCATTGTCAAAAGACTCTCTCTCACACACACACACACACACACACACACACAGAGTGAAGGGCAAATTAATTCAGCCCAGAGCCCAATTTTCAGGTCCTGACAATTGAAAGTGCTCATGCTCAGTCTTGTGTGCTATAAAATGCTGTCTTTGAATCAGTTATGGTGACATTTTCTACATATTTGTATGATTTTGACATTAAATTGAGGCACTGGAGTTGGCTGCATGTGCAAATGCCCAACCAAGAGTGACTGAATATATAGTGAGGGGTGATGTAATGGACAGCAGGTGTGGGCAATGAGCAACAGGTGTGTGTGATCATGGTTGATTGCCAGGGAGGCTGGTGACTGATAAACTGGTTATGAGGTGTGTAGAGATGAGGGCGTGACAGATTTACGTAATGCACAGTATTTCAGGGACGCTTTTATCCAAACCCGGTGTTCTCAATTAGATCTGAAGAGCCGTGCTAATGTAGAAATTAAATGTGCTTTCTGACACTCAAATAATACTAAACTATAACAATAAACTAGTACTCTCTGCAAGACGAGAAGTTTTAAGGTAGCTTAAGGTCACTTTAGAGTCACATTGTGAAACCATGTGCATATTGAATGTTTCCAGCTGATACTGATGACCGTTTTGGGGGGCATATGACTTTGTGTTGACATATTTCAACACTGTTACTAGTTACACATTATAAAATGAGCTAAAAAGTGTTCAGGTTCAACAAATAACAGAAACAGCTGACTTAACTTCCACCTCCAGATTTACGGGTTAACCTTTCAGTTTATGAACCTTACAACAAACAGGAAGCTGAAAAACAGCTGAACACTGTTCAGACAATGGCCGAATTTGCTTATTTTTTGTTGTTTAATTATCTGTCAGAGAGGCCCCATGTCTGTCAAATATGTAGTTTAATACACTTAAACACTATCGAATGATGCTTTTTCTCTTACCAAAGCCAAGAAAACCTCGAATGTTTTTACTCAATCAAATGATACTGATTGAATGTTTTACACAATGTCAAATTCAATCTCAAATCTTTGAACAGATTGAATTTCCTTCACTGTTGTGAGCAAAAGCTAAGAAAACTCTTGAGGAAAACTTTAAGGTCCAAAATGTTCAATCGTGTCACAGTGATTAGAACACCCCCTCTCCCCCACTAGAATCCCATTACATGGTGCTAAAGCAGAGGTGCAAGGTGCTTCTCAATAATCGATTAACCTGATACAGAGGAGGCTCATTATCTCCAGCTTCTTCAGTCACACTTCACAAATATACGCACACACTCTGGATCAACCACTGCTGCAACTAATCCCATATCCATAAGGGCTGATAAATTACAGTGTGTGTTTGTGTGTGTGTGTGTGTGTGTCAGTTCTTCTCACATGATTTAATTTGAAAAATTCAATCCCATTATTAATTTTTTTCTTACTGTTTTAGTTGTTTTCATACCCATTATAGGTTAAACATACAAACAGACCATCTGCCTGGCCACTTATTGATGTATATGTAATCAGTTTTTGTGGGGGGTTTTGTACCATAATAATGAACTGTAGTGCCTGACGTCTGGATATTTGTGGCTCTCTTTTATTATGGATAGCAAAAAGTGCTAAAAGTCTTTCAGGGTACGATCTTGGTAAGGGGGCTTTACTTGTCCTCTGAGGGTACAATGCATAATCCTTGTAAATTACACAATAGCGGTCAATTGTGATGGTTTATTGCAGAAACATTTTCACAAAGAGCAGATTGTACTACAAAGTCTGTCTGAAAAATAATCCGTCCTATTTTATATAATATAATACAGCGATGCTAGATTTACTCGCCACCCCATGCATGCTACACTGCACGGGCACTCAGAAATGATATCATTGATACGATTGCCTTTTCTTCTCCTACATTCTCCACGCCAACCCCTCAGCGAGATAAATAGCTGCACATTCTTCAATTCATACGTGGGTATGTGAACTAAACTGACAGTCTCAGTTGAGACAGATCCTCTCTCAAACAAACACATTGTACAAAGATGGAACCATCTCAAACATTGTGAGAGGAAGTAGAGTTGTGAGGAGATGGTGCGGGGTAGAAAGGAACAAAATTGTGGCCAATTTGGAATGCAGTGAAGCACTCAAGAGCCTGGCAAAGTAACCACAACAACAGATATTTCTCGAAATGCAGCAAATTTCAGGTGAGGTCCTGGATTTGTAATTGTTTCCTAGCATAAACGTTTGTCTCGTACAGTCTGTAGTTGGACATATGCATCTTGGAAGATTACCTGATAGGTACCTAGGAAGATGTGAATCCAACCCGCAGTGTGACTCTCACTGAGATCAGAGCCCGGTAGGCCACACTGAGACCACAAGGCCACCAGCAGTCGACCCACATCAGATCAGTAGGGCGATCACAGAGATTCTAGCCTGAAGGGGTACACACACACACAGACATACAGATGGGTTATAGGACACATGAACACTCACATACAAAGGACATACAGAACCACATGCGGCAGCACATGTACACAGCATTTACTGCACGAACACACGTGCGTTTCAAGACACTTCATAGATCTTACAGGCTTCATCGGACACAGACACAGCTGCTGCTCTTACTAACTATCATGAGAGTACCAATTAAAGTCATCCATTTCGTTGATGTCTGCCATTATAGCAGACAATAATGAGCAGTATTGGTGATTGACCTGATTTTCCCCATGGCCAGAGCTCTCAGCCTCCTTGTACAGCCACACATGTACATTAGTTTTAGACACTAAACCTTGTTTACATTTACAGAGAGCTCGGTGAGTGTAATAATGAAAGGCTGAATGGCTGGATGGAAGTGGATACAGATAAAAGAGAGAGTAGAGCAGAGAGGAAAGGAAGGAGGTCAATCCATAGGGATGCATTCTGGATGAAAATGCCCTGTAGTGGAGCACTGCCGAAATGGTAGCTTTGTGTGTGTGAGTGCATGCATTTGTGATCGTGGTTTCTGTTCCTATACTTTAAACATAAATAATATGCATGGTAATGACATTATTGGGATTCGGGGAACATTTGTAGGGAGGGAGATAAAGAATTGATATGATATCGTGTGGCGTGACAGACACAAACCACATTTGGAGCAGCTTCTGAATGCAAGACAAACAAAATATCATTGAAAAATACTGCTCAACACGGTGGAATATATGCAGTGTTTGCAGTGACAAAATAGACCTACTTATTGGGTGCTTACTTGCAACACTCCAGCACAAATGCCAAAGTTGTGTTCTGCAGAGCTGTGCACATTTAAGGAGATCTTCTCACCCCGCTTTCTTCTCAGACACATATCCCTGCCTCCTACTGCCTCAGTCAGCACACACACACACACACATCATCATCACACACGAACTGAAGTCTCCAAGGGCATTCTCGCGCAAACATACAAAGACGCATGCATAAAACTGGGATATGCACGCTCACATTCTATGCATACACACAAGCAAATACTCCTTACCACCTGAATCCAGGTTGCTGTAAGTGTATGGGCCATTTTTAGCACTTTAATAACACTTGAATAGTTGTAACCTGAGATAACCCCTCTGAGAGGAAAAACAATTCCACTCTCCTACATGCCCCGGAGTTTAATCCTATCTTGTATCCATGGGAAATAATACCTCTTCTAATAATTCCTCTGGTCTTTCAGCTCAACAATGATGTCCTTTTGTGTTGGTTGAAGCCATTAATTCTGACATGTGTATAATTGATTATCCTATTAACAGCTAAAATCATTCAACTAATTTTTTTGCTGAGGCCTCTGGGATAGACAAGGTGCATAATGGCTTGGAGCAGCTGGATCCATAGCTTGACTCTTTGCTTCGGCTAGAGGTGAAGCTATGTACCATGGAATATTGTTGTCCTCAAAAGTTTTTCTGCTTAGCTCTTTGCTCCAGAGACTCTGCTAGAAAGTAGCGTATATGGTATACACACTGGTGCAAGGAAGGGACAGATGGTCCTCACAGTGCAGACATTTTCTTTACTCGGTTTCAAAGGCCATATTTTGTAAAGAGAAAGAGGCAGAGGAAGATGGACGGAGTGAAGGAAGGAGCAGACAGGAAGCAGCTTCTGTGCCACCGTTCGATAAATGAGCAGAGGACAAATTACTTTAAGTGTGTTACCATGAGCAAATTCAAAGGGCAGTACTGGGCCAGCACTCTTTGACCTTATCTAAAAGGAAGGATCGCAGAGTGGAGTTCAAAATGTTTACCATGATGAACACACAGACATCAATTTAAACTCACTCAGAGAGACGCTACACCCATGCCACAAGTTTTGTAAGTTTATTGTTGAATAATAAATGAATGTTTCTGCTTGAGTACATTTAAAGGCACAGGTACAGGACAGGGGAGTACTGTGCGCCTAAATGGTGCAAAGCCCCCAACCTCATGAACGCAACTCATACTGAAACCACACACACACACACAAATATCCATGGATAAACAACAGCTGGATCAATCACGCAACAAATCACACTGCCAGCTATGGAAACCTATCTACCAAACAAATCGTGTTTTGCTCAGTTATCGATTAGTAGAGTCTGTTTTTCATCTCGCAGGATTGTGATGTTGTGTTAAAGTGACACGTAAGCCTTGAACTGTTTAAGACAAAATTCAAAATCGTGGACAATCTGCTTGGTGCAAGTGGGCGTGGTCGACATGGATGAATGCAGCAGATGGTGCAGAAGTTATTGACAAAATATCACTGTTGCTGTTATAGCGCCACCATCAGGTCGACTGTTGGGTCTTTTTTGCATATGAAGTGAGTGACTAATTCATGACATATAGCACTTTTTGTCAAATGAGCTCAAATTTGGCACAAAGATGCAAAACAGTGGGGAATATCAAAAAATGAACTTTTATCTGGCTTGGCCCAGATAGTCTATATGTAACATTTAGTGAAAATTTTGCTAAAATTGTAGGAAGGAATGCAAAAAACAGTTTTTGGGAAAATTCAAAATGACCTAAGGAATTCGGGTAACAACTGTCCAAGTTATCGCTGTGAAAGACAGACAGACAGACGCCAGTGATTGCACCTGTGCTGTGTGTCGGTGCAATGTGTGTGGTCTACTTTGTGTTCAATATTTCATTTAGGCTATGTATCATATAAATCAGTGAACAATAAAAACATTGGAAAGTCTTCCTGCAAATTTAGTATGTCAGTCATTCAGAAGAAAAGCAATTGTGTGTGTGTTGAGAAAGGAGAAGAGGATGGGAGGGAACAATGAAGAAGAGAGACGAGGTCTGTGACGTCAAAGGATAGTTGGTGGCATACACGTAGCCTTATCTGTAGCCTGTATCCCATGGTTACCATATGCCGAACACCACCGGGAACCTGGGCCAAAGACAGCAGAGTGACGCAACACACACACACACATGCACTGCAGGACAGCTGGCACCCAACACACACACTAATGCACACAAATGGAGACACACCTTTACCATCATCAGTGCAGTTTGATTGCACCTGAATACAGCACTCATGTCTCACTCACACTGGGGGGTGGGGGGGGGCTATTTCTAATTCCATCCTGGGTTAGAGAGACCGCAGAAGGCTAATATCTGTAGAATCTCCCGCTGATAGAAGTCAAACCCTGC
>OMOW01025363.1:0-11283 GCA_900312555.1 Lamprogrammus exutus | reverse complement strand
TCTACGCCCTCAGGGCAAAATGGACATTTTGCATAATCTAATAGGCAACATTTGCTGTTTCCAGTCTAACCAAACACTCATCTGCACCACTTCAATCAGTGGACAAAATCAATTCATTCAAAGGCTGTACTGTTAAGTTGGTTTGAAAGCCTGAAGACTCTCAGCCCTCAATTGCACACGTGAGGTGAAGCACGATTTCCATCCTGCTGGCTTAGGTATCATAGGTATATTGCAACACAGAAATAATTTCATAGCAATTCATCTCACGGGCTGAGACACTGGGCTAGAGTGGCCAGAACAGTGTGGAAGCCGAAACCAGTCTGAAGGCGCGTTCATACCGAGTCTGAATTTTTCGCATGAAAATATTGGGCGGCAGCATTTTGAAGAAAACACATTCATCTCAATGTTTGTATTCACACCGGGGCCGAAATTTTCACAGTAGGGGTGTCCCTTAGTTTGAATTTTTCATTTTGTCGGAGAGATAAAAAAAACCCTCAACATCCAATGACAATGTGACAGACTTTCAATCACATCATACAAACAAATTAATGTGGGGGTGAGCTCAGCCAACTTCAGTGCAGCCGAGTTTGATCGAGGACGATGCAAACTTTGGTTTGATGTGACGAAGAAAGAGTTTTAAGTTAAATTAACAGAGTCACTGGGACAGTCACATCACTTTGTCAGACTGGCGATTGAAGAAATTATTGATGGACTAAAACCGATGGACTTTATGAATCACAGTGTGACAGGATGCTGGACATTGTGGTCAAACTGTTTGCTCCACTAACATACAGACATGGCTAACAGTGTTGGTGCCCTTACAATAAAAACAAAAAACCCACAATTTTCTCTGAAATAAATTCAAACTGGCGAAAGTAATTAGCATCCACCATTTTTTATTCTATATTTAATAGAAACTGACACTTTGGTTTTGAATTTCGATGCAACATATTACATTAAATAATAAAACAAGTGAAAATGGCCTGGACAGGAATGGATGGTAAATAATTGGATTGCAGTGATATTTAAAGCAGACTATTTTCTTTAATTAGTATCAGAGGTGTCTTCAATCTTATAATCAGTCATTTAGCCTATTTAAATGGACAAAGGTTCTCCCTGTGCTGTTTGATATCATTTGGTGCACCACACTGAACAACAGTTGAGAAGAGTGGAAGCCTCATTCAGAGCTACATGAAGCACTTGATTGCAGTGATTGCCTCAAAAGGTGCTACAAAATATTAGGTTAAGGGCCCCACACATAATGACACGAAACAGCACAGGGAGAACCTTTGTCCATTTAAATAGGCTAAATGACTGATTATAAGATTGAAGACACCTTTGATACTAATGTGATACTAAAATATAGAAAATCTGCTTGAAATATCACTACAATCCAATTATTCATTATCACCTCTAAGGGGTAAAAATCATTTTGTTTTCATTTGCTTTATTGTTCAAAATATGTTATGTCAAAAAACAAAAGCAAAGTGTCAATTAAATATGGAATTAAGTATGGTGAATGCCAATTACTTTTGTCAATTCTAACTTATTTCAGAGAAAATTGTTGATTTTTTGTTTTTATTTTAGGGGTATCAACACTTTAGCCATGGCTGTAAGTCATTTAATGTTGTCTGAATGTATGAACTGTTTAATTCACTGACGTGCTAGTTGTTTAATTATCAGATACGCTGTGTGCACAGACTTTAAAACACCATACATAAAAGGTCGCTTTGAGCGGCAACTTGCACAAAAAGTGTTAAGGATGAGTGTTTATTTAAAAGGTAAACTCTACCAGCAGCAATAATTATTTAATGAGGAGATAGATGACGGTGTGTGTGTGAGTGTGTGTGTGTGTGCACCTGACATGGTGCCTCAATCTGACTTGCAGTCATCCTGCTCCTTTTTTCGTTGAGTGAAATTTCCTCAGAAAAATGGAAAAAAGATGGTGTCAGACTTGGTGTGAACAGTACTGCTGAAAGTATTTGTGATGCGATTTTCATCACATTGTCGTGTCGTTTTTTCGTGTCGGACTCGGTGTGAACAGGCCTTAAGTGTCTCCCACATTAAAATGGACTAAAGAATTACTGGGAGAGCCTGTTTAAGAAAAGTTTTAATTCTGGGTTATGTCACCATATTATTGCTATTGAACCTGGATTCTCCAGAGGGGTACTTTCAATAAGCTTAGTTTATCTTCACGAGTTATCTGTGGGGTCTCATTCATAACTGCACCAAAGAACCAGATCACTACTACCAAACTTATGAGCCAGATGCTTCCAATGACATTTAAGTGCACAATTATTTATAACTCTTTGTTTTGTGCTGCCATAGGCTGGTCTATGTCCCAGGGTTTCAAGCGGAAGGTAAAGAGTGATTGTGGTATGAATCTGGAGAGGCAAGCATTTTAACTCCAGTCAAAGCAAATTAGACTTTTGTGAAATTTAAAACGCTAAGTTTGATGCATACATACCTGACCATAGGTTACCACTGACAGATTGGTTTGGAGACCATTTGATGCCCTATTTACAGCATTGTGAGACAGTCCATTTTGATCTTGCTGGATTGGCTCTTGTGTACGTTCCCAGGCTCCGCTGGGATCTCTTAAGCTGTTGTCAGTGGCTTCGTGCTTGTTCTTCTGTGGTGAGGCAAAGGGGTTGAAGTCTCCCTGCACATTACGCTGGGGCTGGGTGTTGAACTCTGTCTCAAAGGAGGACAGCTGCTGTGTCACGCCGAGGAGACCTCCAACTTCCACACTAAGGATCACCCAGATTACATCTGTGAAAAAAGCATGTACAATCATTGGTTAAAAAAATATGAAGCTATAGATTTCTTAAATTTACATCCCATAGTTATTTAATTTTTCTGACCATAGTCCTTGATAGACCACATTTTGCATGGTCATTATATGCTGGTACATTTAATGAGTTAGACAATATTTCTTTAAAGTTGCTAAGCAACCATGGTTGGCTGATTATAGTTGTAAATTAATGAAGACAAGGACAATTAATGGATAGAGTGAGAGACAGCCCAGATAAGGGAAGTCCAACAGGCATTGAATGACAATCCAAAAAATGTAATTTAATTTCCAGCTGGATGATGAATCACAGATTGGCTCAGAATCCTCAAAAATCAACTGGAGCTGAACACTAGGCTACACAAAACCAAGTAAATACCATACTGCATGCCAGTAATCACCAAACTGTAGCATGTCGCATTGTTTGACTTGTCCCCTGGTTGACTAAATAATGTCAAATTGGGACTAACATTTTGAAAAGCAAATCCAGATTTCAAACTGACTTTTCCTTTTTACTTTGTATCATTTCCTGGTGAATAAATGCACAGCACCCCTGCCTACAGTCTGTGCCAGCTGGAGCGTAGTTGAAATATGTTGACCAGTGAGCTAATTCAGCAATGTTTTTTGTCAACATCAACACCATGGCAGAAAACAGGAAAACAAGGTGACAATGAGACACCGTGTTTTTCAATATTTTTGTCAATTTCAACAACTTCAAAATGGAAAAATCTCAATCTTCATCATCATCTTCTTCTTTTGATAAAATACAGTAAAGCACTGAAGCCCTATTTGGATGGTAAACAAATTATGTGGGGACATAAGGCAATTGCTCCATTTACTTGTGGGGGTCGCTGATTTTATTGGTGTCCAAATCAAAAATGTCTGTGTTTTTCTTCAACCACCTTCAAGAAAATTACGCAATGAAATACTGTTTTCCCACAATCTCACTGGTCCGCAGATAATTTTAATACCATCCAATACCATTTGTTTGTTTTGAAAATCTTTTTGGCCTCTGCTGAATGCCATAACAATGAGTGCAAACTATCATTTTAGCAATTGGCAAAATGGAAATGTCGCTGTCAGACTGGGGGCAGATTGACAGGCGGAAAAAATGAAACCACTAAGGAGGCCCGAACACATCATAATGACAGCTTTGCATTATAAGCTTTAGCTTGTATTCCTATATCATGCGCTATGCAGACCACCCTTAAATAGTATTAGAGAAATTCATGATTCCAGTTCTATCACTTAAAATCACTCATGAAAATCGCTCCTTTAACTGCTGCACAGGTCCTACATTATGGGAAAAGGAAAAATAGGCTACAGCAACTTCAATAAATGTAACGGGCAGTTTGTTCGAGGACAAAACTAACTCTTCCTCTGTGATTTTAGTATGATTTTCACATACAGTATGTCCCCGTGGGAAACATTTACAGTCTAAATAGGTCCTATTTAGCATTTTATCTCTTTTTCTCTTTGGGGCAGCACACTTGCGACATGGTTAATACTATTGCATCAAAGGAGGAAGGTTGTGGGTTCAAAGCCCAGTGAATTGATGATGAATTTCCTCACTGCATTGTGGCATCAATAAAAATTTGTATTACTATAAAACTATTAGAAGGACAAGAGAACAAGACAGGCTTGTACAACCTTGGCAGAGCTTTGTGCTCTAATGAGTGGCCTTTCTTTACAATTTGTAGGACAGACAGTCGACATTGGCAGCATTTCCTCTGCTATGTAACCTGACACGGTGTCTTCATTTCTCAATGTGATGCTGTTACACACCAGCTGGAAAACTGATGTGTTCATTTCAGGATGGGACAGTAGAACTTAGCAGGTTGAGACATTCTCACTGTTATCCATAGTTTATTTTGCTTCAAGTTTACTCTGCCTAGAGAAGAATCTACACCCGTCAAAGCATCCAGCCTTTTCACAGCAGTATCATGCTTCACTAGTTTGTAAGGGTGGGACAATAAATAGATGCTGCGATATCTCAATATTTCCTCTTCCAATAAATAATTGACACAGTGTTGCCAAATATCGATATTTTCATTAAAATATGCAGGCGTTCTAAACAGATTCCCTGTTACCGTTTTGACAGAACAGAATCATGCTCGTGGTGACGCTTATCAAATCAATGAGGGAATGAGGAGAACAGAAGTGAACTAACTTACAGTGAAGAAGATAAAATTACGAGCGGAATGGTGGGCTGCAAGAAAAAGCAGGTCAGAAACGCACCGTCGTCTTTCAAGTTGAAAGTTTGAGCCCATTTCAGCAAACTTGCGACAGAAGGACTTCAAGGGCTAGAGACTCCTACATGACAATTACCGCTCATTTTATCAACAAGGAGTGGGAAATGCAAACTTGCGTTCTTCAGACTCAGGTGATGCACGGAAGTCACACCAGTGCAGTGTTACAGAAGTTTACAGAGGAATGGAAGCTTACTGAAAAAGACCCAGCAATCGTTACCTACAATGCATCAAATATGGCTGTGGCTGTTGAGCTGACTGGGTTCCAACACATTTGGTATTTTGTGCATATACTGAATCTTGCGTCACAATGAGCCCTGAAACTGACAACTGTTGCTTGACTGTTTGCAAGGGTTCGGAGGATTTCCGTCTTCTTTCATAAAAGAACCATAGCCGCAGACGCACTGAAAAGAAACCAGAAGATGCTCAACCTTCCACCGCACAAGCTCATCACAGATGCTGTTGTCCAGAGGAACAGCGCCTACGAGACGCTCTCCCGGTATCTCGAGCAGCAGCCTGTCATCTGTGATGCGCTCTTATCTCTTGAGGTAAGATGTTTATTGTTACCGATAGTGTATTAATATGTATCCTGATTTGTTTCTATATTGCATACAGATTAAATTCTAATCAGGTTGTGAATGGTCTAAAAATATCAATTCATGAGATAAATGCTATTTGTGTTAATAAGCTAGGTTTGATAAGCACTGAAATGTTTCCAAGATTATTGGAATTTAGAATTTTTGGAGTTTATGCCATTTTGAGTTTTCTGTTTATTTAATTTGCATCATTTTGAAAAGATATTTGCACAAATTGTTTCATCTAGGTTGTCAGATTGTGGGTAACTGACACAGCTCATGGCAATTAATCTGAATAAATCTGAATAAATTAATCTAGTTTGGTTGATTCCTGCTTTTTTGCTTTGTATCTTCATTTTCATAGTTATCATGATGTATCATCAATGATTAGTCTTGCAAATTTCCCCGTCGTGGGACAAATAAAGGATTATCTTATCTTATTTTAGGATTATCTTATCAATTTACTGCATATCGCCTATATTGTGATGTATCATGATTTTATCGTATCATGAGTTACTCTGTGATTCTCAACCCTACAAGGTTGCTTGCATTTGTCAACATTCAGAAGACCATGTCAATTTTCCACTAAAATGAACAATGAAAATCACCCAAAAATTTGAGATACAATGTATTATATTGTCTTAGTGATACGTTTCTAATTAAATTTGCTTGTCCAACAGGAGCAGAGTGGATGTGAAGAACATTTTCTTTATCTGTTTTTCTGGAAGTTATGGTGTAGTCTATGGTGCATATACATTTATGTTACATACACGTTTAAGCTTGACTGATTTCCTACCTCCATAGAATAATCCTGTGGCTGTACACATTCTCCACTGGCCCTGGTACATGCCAGGAGTTGTGGGACTGCGCATCTGCACACTCACATCTGATATTTCCTGGGGGTCCAGAGACTTCACCATAACAGTGTTCACATGCCCAAACTGATCCCCACCAATGTACTTAAGACAAACACCAGGTGGCCATGACTCGGCACCTATAATTACAAATGAGTAAAGACAACACAAAGATTAGCAGCAAATCTATGAAAGTGTAACTGCACTCATTGTGCATCCTTGGATGTAAAACTGTATGTAACACACATTCATTCGGAAAGGGTATTTTAAAAATATGTTTCAATGTAGTGACATTACAAACCTGTGTTTTGTATTCTCCAGGTCTTTGTGAACTGTGTATCTGGGGGAACAGACTCTCCTTCCCCAATTGTTACATCCTCAACAAAGGACATTGATGGCGTGTTGACATTGGGACTTTCAAAGTCATAATATGCTCCAATAGCAGCCTGCAGGTTCCTGTAGAGCAGTGAGAGAGTGATGTGATCAGGGGTCGACAATTTATTGCCCATTGGCTCTGCCCACAAATTTTGTATTTTGGTCATAACAAATTCAATGGCCCTTAGTGGCCAGTGTCTCTGAATTAGTGATGCTTTAAGCTATGCAGCCATTGTAAAACTTTAGTAATTGTGTACATTGCGTTAACTCACACTACGCATTTGAATTGCCCATTCTGGACGGGCAAAGCCTACACTTTCTTTAAGCACACTGTATGGTCTGATCGACAAGCCTCGATGCAGGTGCTCACACTGAGCTTTTGCGGGGTACCTCCAGTTTTGTCCATTGTAATTTCCAATAACATTTTCATCAAACAACATGGAAGCAAGCATGTTACTAATGTTACTGTTGGAGGTGCACTTGTGTAGCTTCACGTTGTAGCAGGGGGGGAAAATCAGACCATTTGATGACAAGATTGTTGAATGTTTGGGCAATTGATTAGACATAGAGACCCTCCCTAGCACTGCACATCAACCAACATCCAATAAGGTTGAAATTGGGACCGACTTCAAAATATTTTTGCCTTTAATTTCAGTCAGGCCAAATACTCAGAGAATTGTGTGAATGTAAATGTACTGACTGGCATATAAGTATGGGCCTAAGTATTCAGTGCAGGAAATACAATGACAATTGGCAAAGAAGACTAAACCAGACTGTCCTGACAGGTCACCCCAGTGCAATGGTTTGTCTCTTTTATGTGGATCTAATACTTTTTGAATAAAAATTGATTTCTCTGTAATGGGAACATAAAATATATCAAGACACAATACTTGCTAATATGATGAAGTTTTTGTTGGTTTTCGTTGTTTCACTCTCAATGTTGCCATTTCCAGTTTGACACCAAAACATTGGCCAGTTTTAAACAGTCAAAAAAGTTCAAATGCAAAGTGGCTGTGGTTTCAGGAAATGATGTTATGTGAGTAAGCTTGCTTTTCGCAACCCGTGATATTAATATCTGATATCTGATATTTTCATGATAAAGTTGTTCCTGTCATGATAAAGTTCCTTCGTGAACTGAGCAAAACTATACTGATGCTATCATTTGGAGTGAAACCTGATGAAAGTGAAAAATAGAGCAATTCCTTAATTTGTGGTTTAGAATTTAATAACCAATGTTATTTAATCACCTACTTGTTAAATTCTTCCCTGAGATTTTGGATACACTACTTATTCAAACATGACAGCCCATCATTCACATAAAACACAAGTGGATGTAACCCATTAAGTAATCAAGAGTCTCATGCCTAGAAATGACTCAATTATTTTTCATAAATTAATTGACATTTCAGTAATTTTTCTCAAATACACATGGCAAACATTTGTTGGCTCAAGCTTAGTTTTACTGCTTTTCAGATTCATATATTGTATATTGACAAGCTTTGATTACCTTAACTTTAATTATTGAGACAGTAATTAATTAACAGAGCTTGCCAACACTAAGTGTGAGTCTACTGTATAATGAAAGTAATAATTGATTACTGATCTAATCTGTGATATCAAAACTGACTCACAAACTAGACAGTGTCAGTGTCCCACCTCCAAACAGTATCAGTTGATCACATTATCAACTCTTGACATGATGAGCTCATCAATAAAGATAATGATCAAGGTCATTGATCACTGATTAACTGTAAACTTGATTAAGGATTGATACGAAAAACAGTGGAGTCGTGATAAAAACCACTTGTTGTCAGCTGTCCTGCTATCACGACTGGTTACGTCATCACACTCGCGTTAACCGGTGGCGATGCCTTTAATTGTAGGTTCCTAAAATGCTCGTTTAACTGATACTATTATGTGATATGACAGCTAATCAGCACCAAGAGGCCCTTGAGCTTAAATGAGCCAGTTAGCTAATCAGCTAGCTTGTTCTTTGCTCCAAAACTCAGTCAGGACAAACTTTTCGGTTTTACTTTCCAGACATTCACGTTACGAGTTAACAATTTCCCGTGTATGAAAGATGAAATTAACCTCTCGGCTTTGAACAACCCAAACCTGGCACCATGTCTGCCTGCACACACCCCTCCTTTTTTTTGTTTTTTTTTGTAGCATTTTAACGTATGCTAACGAGCTAACTCTACACCCACGTTAGCATCATTCCCGTCAGCCGCACAGGCCCACATATCCCCGAACTCACCAATTGGTCATGTCCAGAAAGAAGGCGCAGCCGGCTGGGTTAAGCTGAAACCCTAGCAGCCTCTGAAACTCCGAAATGAGGACGTCCTTGTCCGTGGTACCCATGCAGCTGAACTTCTGCATGAGCTCTGCGTCCACGTCCATGTCCGTGCCCTCCATGGGTGGCGGGTGTCCCGTAGCGGAGACGGGGGGGTGGTGCGGGGGGTACTCTCTCAGTTTAGTCCGAGGCCCCGTCCAGCCATAACAACCAGTTCAACAACAACAACCATTACTGCGCATGTCAAAACTGGGGGACGTCGCGTGACGCTGTAGTAGTTGTACCGCGCGTCACCTCGACCAATCACGATGTGGGTGATGACGTCAGCTGTTGCTATTTGCAGCCATCTTTTCATTGGTTTATCAATGAAATCCAAAATTATCACCTCTTAGCCCAATTTTTAGTCAACTATGTATGTACGTATAAGATTTACGGCAAAATTAATAACTAACCAACTAACGAAGATGTGAAATTACGAACATGTGAGATTGGATTATATACTACGAATGGAAAGCGGATCATTTGAGAACATAAATATTTTATAATTTGATTGTTCGTGGAAATAATTTTGCTGAAAAATAAAAATATAAATAACGAGCACCTCATCGTAGAGTAAATGTACTATGGCACATACAAAGTTTAACCCAAGCTTAAACCAAACAAACAGGTTTGGTGTTTCACCGGTTTCTATTCATTTTTAGGCGGAACTAAGTGTAGCCGGGTACATTATCTGGGGGGAACATTTAGTAGGAACACAGGAGTCTCGCTTTCGGCGGCGATTTGATGTAAAACATGCCTAAGTAAGTTAAAACATTATTGCTCTTATGTTTAATGTTGGTAACTTCTGTAAATCAACATAATTGCAATTTATGTTTATAAGTAGCGAGTGGTGGTAAGATATGGCTCGAAACGGACCCATTTGTTTTCGAATGAACGCTGTGAGCATGCGAGGGCTGTGTCTAATTGCTGGAGCGAACACCAAATTGGTTTACATCACCATAGTACCGTGCTATATAATTATTCTGCTCATATGTCGTCGATCAATTACGCATTGTACGTTCTTTGGGGGTCGGTATATGTCAAACAACATTGTCTTTTAGTGTGTATTAGTCGTAGCGTCGCTCCCTAATGTGACCATGTATTGTACATTGACGAGGCTCAAGTTGGATTCCGATCCCTCCTTTTGTTTCCACGGACAGAGTAAAGGCTTCATTATTCTGACACATGCTCAAATTGCGAATCTATTCGATGCTCGACTCGTCTAACTACAGTGGTTTATGATATAGACCTGAGTTTATCTTTTTGCCGTCTCACGAACAGGACACGGGTTTTACAAATTTGAAACAGGAGCGCCAGGGTTCCCCATATGAGAGCTTGTATCTGTTTCACAATAACGTGGCGATTCGAGCTAAATTTTGCATTCCGAATAACATCTTAAGTCTCGTTTGTTAAAGGTAATAGTTGAGAGCATATTTTTGCATAAAATTACATGAAATGTCCTGTAATCACGAAAGTTAACATCCGGAGACCTTAATGATGTCAACTGGAACCTCTGATTCCCACACTGCTGTAGAGAACAACGCATGATACGCATCACAATAAAATAAGTAATTCAAGTAAAGTCAGACATTTAGTAAGGTGGTATTGAACTTCTAACTGCTGCTTGTCAAATTTCGTTGAAGTTGTACGATGACATTAAGGACAGACTTGAACCTTGAGGTAGAACTGGGTAATATAAAATCAAACGTTTTAATATTTACCTCAATGCCTACTTATTGGAATGTTGAAAGCATGTTACATACGACTGTTGGTGCTGCCATACAACTTACTCTCCCTTGATAAAACATATTTCCAAAGTGGGCATAATGACCAAGCAGACCAAGAGATATGTTTGATGATTTTACTGTACCACAAAAGCTAAATCCCCCAAATTAAGAAGTTGTAGGCCTATCTCATAACTCGGCGCTGATATTAGTGATTAAGAGTTAAATATACAGTTCAAGGGCATATGATAATCACAGCTCAGGATTTATTGTGTGTGTGCCGAGTAACCTGACTTCTCTTGTTTTTCCCCCCAATCTCAACATTTCACAGGTTTTACTGTGACTACTGTGACACCTACCTTACACATGATTCGGTAAGATCG
>OMOW01025265.1:0-15190 GCA_900312555.1 Lamprogrammus exutus | reverse complement strand
CTAAAAATGAGAATCGCATCACATTTTTATCCCAATAGTAATTGCTTGCCTAACATCACATATACTGTAGTCACACACACACACACACACACACACAGTAAAAGGCAAACTGTCTCCTACAGAACAAAGATGTGGTAGCCTGTGTACTGATGGAAGACAAGAAGGTTCAGATTACCGCTGTAGTCTGGAGGGATTTCATACGTCTTCATCCCTGCGGCCAGAAGCTTCATGTGGCTCTGCAAAGCACCTGTGTAACAAACAGATAGAAGGATTACAACATCCATCACTACACTCAGACCTGGAACACTGTTAACACACGGCTACAACTTGTTGGACACCGAATGTTGTTATAATAACCAGCGAAGAATTGTCACAAATGGGTCAAATTTGGCATTACAAGTGTTTTCGAAAAACGGAACTTGTCATAATAAGAGCAAAATACCATTCATTTCCTGCACTTCCTAACATAAAACTTCCTATTGAAACAGTTAAAGATGCATGCCCTTGTTTGAGGATTAGATTTGAGTATGAAACTTGCTAACACATTTTCTGAGCGCCCTGGCGAACATTAATCTACGCTAACGTTACCTTGATGATGACAGTGGTTTCTACAAATGCCACTCAGTCCGCCGACAGCAGCCTTAATGAAGGACATCATGGTGTTTGTCGTACAAAGAGCACCGTAAGCACCAAACCGTCACCTCCCGTGGTCCGTGTTAAAGCATTTTAGACAGTAAATAAACTGTTACACACGCTCTACAAGGTCGCTGCCATTGCTGTGCGGCTGACTGATGTTCTTCCGGCAGAAACAAACCACTTCCGGTCCGCTTTTTCAGAATAATGGCATCATTTTTACAGCACTCTAATAAAAAAAACTGAATTTCAGGGTGAGCACTCTCAAGAATGCACCTGTTGGCTATGTGCAATGTGTGTTTGTTTTTTTGTGTGTGAGGGTTAACTGCACACTGAGCAAACCAGTTGAACTTTGGGTTTATGTTGACACACCTGATATAACACACGCACACACAATACACAGCATTCACTCTCAATTCATTCAGATGACACTAGACCAGATCTCTTTGCGTAGTTCAGTGACATTAAGGTAACATAACCTTATGCAAGAGACAAGTAATAAAAGAATTCAGGGAAACGCCGACTTTCCAGCTGTTCAAATATTGCAGCATAAAAGTTAAACCATGTGCAACAACATTTACCCTTTAAAAGGAAAATGCCAATTGCTGTCTGCCTTGTGTTTCACAAGGAAGTACAGACCTCTGACATCTTCTCTTCCATCATGTTGCTGTTGCTCTTGGATTTCCAGTGGTCCTGGCTGATTCTCTTCTTGTGTCTGAGGAGTCCCAGAGGTGTGGAGACTCAGTTTCCCAGGCCCTGCACCACTACACAGGCTCTGGAGACCCGGACGTGTTGCCCCCTCTGGAACGGGTCTCCTTGTGGTTTCAGATCAGGGAGAGGAGTCTGTGCACCACATCCTGCCCGAGACCTCCCCAAACCAGTTGATTTCAGAGTCAACTGGCCTCGTGCCTTCTATGATTCAGTCTGTATGTGCTCAGGAAACTATGATGGCTTCGACTGCAGTCAGTGCCTCCCTGGCTGGAAGGGACCGCTGTGTATGCAGCGGCACCACATAGAGAGGAAAGAGGTAACCGATCTGACTGAGCAGGAAAGGGAGACCTTTCTCTCAAGCCTCCACATGGCAAAACAAAGCCTCAGTAGCCACTTCATGATCCTTACCAGCGGTGATACCACTGTGGAAGGGAACTATGAATTTCATAGCACGACTGTCTATAATCTGTATGTATGGATGCACTACTACTCAGCTAAGAGCTATGCTGGTTCTGAAAATAATGCTGCACACAGGGGCCCTGCATTTGCCTTCTGGCACCGTGTTTTCCTGCTCTTTATGGAGAGGGAGATTAGGGAGCTCACTGGGAATCAAGATTTCTACATCCCATACTGGGACTGGACCAGAACCAATCACTGCAACATCTGCACCAACCAGTACTTTGGGGGAGTTGGCCACGACGGACACGTAGACAGTGCCTCACCTTTCTCAGAGTGGGAGGTCACAGCTGCAAATGGCCATTCATTAATTTCCACTCATAAGCAAATTCCTTTGCTTTTTCCCTTTAAACGTTTGTCCTCTTCCTTCTTCACAGACTATATGTCCATTTCAAGAATCGCTTGGTGTAATCTGCATCCAGCCCGATACCGATGAACCTGGGCATCTGATCCGCAACCCTGGAAAGAACACTGAGTTCAAAACACTGCCCACTGCTGAAGACGTTGATCACATAATGGCAGAGGCACATTTTGACACCCCGCCATTCAATACAATGTCCAGGGATGGCTTCCGGAACAAGCTAGAAGGTGTCTTGTTCAGCTTATCACATTAATTGTGTGGATTTGGGTTAAGTGTGAATGATAAAAAGTAAATGAATTAATGGACTGTACTGCTCAAATTAGGGGCATTAATTCTACATTTTGTTAAAACGCATTTGTGGATCCCCCAGGATTTGACATTCCCCAGGATTCCAGACACCTGAATGCCTCTGTGCACAACCTGGTCCACAGTTACCTAAACGGCACCATGTCTCTGGTTCCTACTGCAGCCAATGACCCTATATTCATGCTGCATCACTGCTTCATTGACAAGTGGGTTGTGTATAATGAAATCATCAAACACCATTCATTAATAAAAAATTCCAGCAACTTCTGAAAACAAAGATAAAAGTTCAAGTTTCCTCAATTTGATTCTAGGTTATTGCATGTAGATTATTTAAGATGTTTGATTGCTGTGTTGTGTTTGCTTTGTAAATGGATGTCAGGCTTTTGGAGGAGTGGTTAAGGAGCCACAATGAAGCAACCTACCCCGACAGTGACCTGGTCCATCCAGCCCAGAGAGCTCAGGCCTACATGGCTCCGTTCTTCCCACTGCGAACAAACAACTTTTACTGGGGCAGAGACACCCACAGCCTGGGTTACAGCTACAAGGAACACGGCCTGCACAAATCTGGAGCCGGCACTGGCACAGCCCAGCTGGCTGAAGGTAGAGATCATATCAAAAGCAATATATGGACTATGAATGGGTAATATTTTTAATTTTGCTTTGACATATATGATATCATGCTGTGGTGCTGCTAATGTGAACGCCATCCCTAATTGTTTCTAGAGGAATCTACAGCACAGTGGCACTGGCCTGTTCTGGGTGTGTTACTGTTACTTGTGATAGTCTCTGTTGGCGTCGGGGTTGCTCTTAAATGCAAAGGTAAGACTTATTATGAATCGTGAATTCATATATTTTAAGTTATTTTGAGAAAGCCTGCGAATTGTACATTAATTATATTCACAAATGTGTGTTTATACATTTACGTCTGATTATATTATCTCTGTTTAGACAAAATGGGCCAAACACAAGTCAACAATACAGAGAAGCACCCAGAGGTGAACTATTATTTTACCACTTACAGTGTTACTGAGTCTGATGTGCAGACAATGGAAACACGAAAAAATATGTTATCATTTTATTTGAATCATCTTATTCCCCCTCTTTTGTCTTTGAAATCCAGATTGATGCCAGAGCCAACTCTCTGTATGCAGTCTGGATTAAAGAGAGGAATGGACATGTTGACAACTCATCATCATCAACTTGTGTTGGCTCCTGTGAGGCTCACTCACAACATCCAACACCCAGGCCACAGCCAGAGAGGAGAAGAAACAGTGTGGAGTCAACTGTACACATGGAAATACAGATTTAGAGTTAAAGGGACTGTCAGAGACAAAAATAAAACTGATTTTATGGACAAAGCTCTGCAGATGGTAATTTAAAAAAAAAAATCTAATACTACTAATAATAATGTTGGCGGGACTATGTCAAGTGTGTGACCACATCTTTGAGTTGACTCATGAACATACTGGGAAAAACCTGCTGAGTCGATAAGGTTAGAGAAAGCTTTTGCGAACAGATCTGTTCCAATCTCGAAATGTATATTTAAGTCTAAGATTATGATGTTGTCGGCATGAGTTACCATGTCTGCAATAAAAGTGGAGAACTCATTTAAGAATTTTGTGGAAGGGCCAGGAGGGCAGTAGACAACCGCAATATGAAAGGAAAGTTGTTTGCCTTGTTTAGAGGACCATGCACTAGTGGAAAGTGCTGGGTTTAATTGATAATTTAATTGATAATTCAAAAGATGAGAAGTCTATGCCCCTGCATCCTTTGGTGGCATGGTTGAGTTTGGTCAAAAATAAATCCTACACCACCACCTTTTTTGGAAATACGACCAGCATGAGCATGAGTATAATTGATGAATGTTGAGAATCTGATCTTCCAGTCTAATATCAGTCCTGCACAGAAGCTATTGCAAGTACATTATTAAGTATAAATGAACACAATAACAATAGCTGTCGACACAATTACTAGACTAGGTTTGCACAAGTTCTCCTTTATGCTGTTGTAATCTTTTGCTGATGTGACGAAGAACGTGAGAACATGACCTGTATGTTATTTATGAAAATGTAGACCTTTTTTGTCACAAATTCACATACAGAATACAGACGTCCGTTAAACATTTCCCACACCAATGCACTGAGAGTTTGGTTCTAACCACTGTGTCTGATGTACAGATTCGTTCATAGGAAGGAGTATGTTTTGCAGTCAAATACAAGATTTTGATATAGAATATAGAATTTTTAGTATAGAAAGATTAAAGGGCACACACTACTTGTGACAACCCTTACATACAAAAACGAAAATGGAAACATTGTAAAGATTACACATTTTCTTTGAACCCCGTTGGGACTGTGACACTTATAGACTCTTTTAAAATATGAAAACCACCTCAAACATTTTCTTATTGTCAAATAGTCTGTTGTTGTTGTTGCTGTTGATTAATCAACCAATGGTGGTTGGCACGACTCTGTTACAGATCAATATGATCAACAGTCACATTGTGGAGGACATAGTCCTAAATCCCATGGTAGAGCAGATCATATTTGGGAATATTTTGAGGATCTATGGGACTCTTGACAATCATCTTTCCCCGCATGGCTCCTCTGTATATGACCTCAATCAGATCCATGAAGTCTTGCTTGGTCTTGAAGCTGCCAATGAACTTTGTGTGATCCGGTGAGCTGAAAGAGAGAAAGGGAACAAAGGATCAAGAAATGGAGCAGATGTGTCATAATCACATCTAAACTATAATATAAGTTCTGTCTCTCTTTTGGTTGTGTATATTTTATGCATCTGTGTACATACTATTTTATGAAAAAGAGTTACTAACATCAATTACACAGCTTTATTAATTTCAATCAAGCAATACAAAACTGTCTGGCCTGCATGGCCCACAGAAAAACCCGATACATTTTGGTGTGGCTCCGGGTCCAGGGACAAATGTTTTTATCTGTTTATTGAAAAATAATGTGCTAACTTCAATGAAAGAAAGAACAATCAGGCATATTTATCCCATGAGAGACGACCAATACGTGCCACACATCTAGATCCAAATAATGATTCAGATTGGGCGGAACAAAATGCATGTTTGTAGAGGGTTCGCTGTATTGAAGTAACAAATATGGCCAGAAACATGCAACAACATTCAGCATCATGCAAACGGTTTTGACGAATCTGTAATAGTAATGGAGACAGATTGTCTATGCTTGTTAGGCTTAAATGAAAAACAGATATCAGCAGAAAAGAGGCAACACAGCTGATAGTATTAAAGTTTGTATATCCTGGAGAGTCGATAAGATTCAGCACTTTCTTCAAACTGCCATGATCTGCTGTGTCAAATATAATGAGTTTTTCAGAATTACGCAGGCATACAAAATGAAATAAAGGCTGCAATGTCTCACCCGTAGTCCACCTTCATGTGCTGTCCGTTAAAGAAGAAAACAGTGGAGGGGATGTAGCTGATGTCAAAGTATCTGGTGTAGATCAGAGCTTTGTCCACATCCACGATGTAGATCGATGCCATGTTGCTCAGGTCGTGGGCTGTTTTTGACAACTATAAAACAGAAAGTACGAATTAATAAAAGTTTACTTATTTTAGTCGTTACATTTGATATCATATTCGCAGTGATAGTCTGCTTACGATCTCATCGAGCTGGAGGCAAACCGAGTCTTCGTCTCTTCCAAACCTCAAGACAACAACTTTCTCTGCTATGCCTTTTATAACATCATCTATATCTTTTTTACACGACAACTTGGGCAAAAACAAGCTCATTTTCAATTGTAACAAATGAAAATGATTAAATGTTATCGGTGCAGTTTGTTTTGCTTCGCCGGAGGAAACTACGCCACCACGATTATGGTACAACACTGTAAAATATCCGTGCGGAAACTAGATGTAATTCGTCTGTAACATGTAATTATTTCATATTCCGCCTTTGTTTAACTAATTAGATACATTACACAGTACTATACAACAACGTTCAAACTGTGGTGAGTATAGCAACAAATGTGAATCTTATAATGTAAACAAACAAGTTTATTCTTGACAAGTAGTGGGATTTCTTTACGACGCAATATAATGTGACACCACTTTACAACGTGACCTTCCTTACGAGCATGGACGCTTAATCAAGTAAACTTTGTGGATATGGAGGGAATTCTACACGTTTGTGGTGTATTTCATGACAATAGAGAGGAAGTTTAACCAAGTCGGCCACTGCTTTTGCTTCGTTTAAATCCCGGAAATCAATTAATGGCGATGTTACGGCTCTTTGCTGCCCAGGTTGTCTGTGATCTGTGGAAATGTAGCCCCGCTGTAGTTTCCCGAGTCACCAGCGGGAAAGTGAAGGGAAATGTCGGTGTTTCCTCTCCTCACCACCGCGCTGCCATCCCTGCTCGCCTCTTCAATACCGGGAACCCAGCAAGGAACGATTCCACCCAGCCAAAAACTGAGCAAACGGAGCCTATAGATTTGAACAAATGGAAATATGTGATGAGATCCCAAGCTACATTAGATGAGAAACAACAAGTGAATGATGATGATGAGGAGGAGGAAGCAGAAGCTGAGGATGAAACAATCAGAGGACCAGGAGGGGATATAAAGGACAGTCCCACCCTGGAGGCAACCCGGGAATTGGTAACGATGTGGCGCCATGCTGGAAAGCTGGTACCTGAGGAGATGACAGACGAGGAGGTTCATGTGCTGGCAGAGCTCACCACAAAGTCATCAAAGAAGAAGTACCTAAAGTACCTGGCCATCAGGGAGGGCCACAAGAAGGCCCGTAAGGAGAAGCAGCAACAGAGGAGAGCGGAGAGGGAAGCCGCTTTGGAGAAAAGGGCAGTGGAGACTGAGGGGGAAGATCAGAGAGAACAGGAAATGAAAAATTCTTTTCTCCTCCAGTTTTGGAGCCGCTCCCTGGACAAGCTGCTGGCCTGGAGGAGCGCCCAGGCGATGGTGTTTGGACAGCCTCTGGTCTTTGACATGAGCTATGAGTCCAACATGTCCCGGCGTGAGGTAGAAAACACGGTGACCCAGCTGATGGAGGTGGAAGGGTGGAACCGCCGGGCCACCGATCCCTTCCACCTTCACTTCTGCAACCTGCAGCAAGGCGGAAACTACGAGCGCGAGCTGCTCAAACGGTACGGAGCGGAGGCCTGGGACCGCCTGCTAATTACCAGCACTGACCGCCAGCATGTGGATGTTTTCCCCCGGGAACGCCTTGTATACCTCACTGCAGACTCCCCCAATGTTCTCCGCACCTTTGACCACTCCAAGGTCTACATCATCGGCGCTCTGGTGGACCGGTCCATCCAGTCGGGCTTGTCTTTGGCAAACGCCAAGCGCCTAAAGCTGGCCACAGCCCGATTGCCACTGGATGAGTTCCTCTATTGGGACATGGGTGCCAAAAATCTGACTCTGGACCAGATGATCCGCATCATGCTGACTCTGAGGGACACGGGGAAATGGGAGGAGGCGTTGAAGTTTGTACCTAAGAGGAAGCATGATGGGTTTGTTCCACCGCAGACTCAGAGACAGGTTTTTAACAAGGATAAAAGGTTCACGTATCCCAGACCAGGGCAGGCTAGTGACCAGTCGTTAAGATTTGGGGACAGTAATAGCAGCAGGACAGTTAGAAGTGGAGACCAAAGTCTGTCCAGAGACTCGGGGTTCACCAGAGAGAAGAGCAGGGGCGGGGCAGGGCTGTCTGCTGAAGGAGAACGCCAACGGACATCATTTAAAGGCAAGATGGAGGGAAAAACTGGTGCAAGTAGAAACAAGAAGATGTGGTGGGAGAATGAATGAAGTTAATACATTTGTGACTGTGAGATTTATGTTTACAAGCTGCACTGTTTAAGACATGACCAATAGTAGTGATTAAATGTATTGGGTTGCCATCAGTGTGTACAAATGTTCATCAAGACAAAATCAAATATTTCAGAAGGCAGAATTTCTTTTATTTTGGTTCGACTTGGTAATCGTTCTGATTTGGTTTCACTGTAAATTCTGTTGTCGCCACAACCATCATGCAAATCAAACCAAATAAAAATCACAAAATGTCCCATGTCCCTTGCAAGTCGTGTCCAAGCAGGCTATATAAACCCCAAAGAATAGGACATGAATCTGTGAAAATACATTGATGGCATAATCGTTTAGAAAACATTTTCTTTGAAGCAGCAGTAAAGTCAAACTGATGAATTATGACGCGTGTGGAAACGTAACATCAAAGCTTTCAGTGTCAAACAATGTTACTGCATCATAGACGACTGCATCATCACACCACTCTCAAAATATGACAAAAATGAATGCATAATATACAATTTAAGCAGAAAATGTACAAAATATTGTTTTTTTTAAATCGATAGCACCATCACACAGGAAATCTATTTATACGTACCAGAGTCTATGCAAGTGTCCGGTTAAATCATTACCTGCATGGGGTTTCATCAATGGGCCATAACCATTATTACTTACTTATAGTTATGGACACAGGAGAAGATAAATACAACTTAACACTCTTGTCTAACGTTCAAGTCTTCACAGGAAAACACCTTCGCAGTGTTCACTGTAACACTGACTCATCTTGACCTCGCAACGGCCAAGCAATAAATAGCTTCCTCACCACGGTTAAAGCCATGCTGTGTGTTTCCGAAATGTGTTTGCATGACAGTGATTCCTGAAAACAAAAGGACCCAGTTTTTCAATCGCAGGTCAATCAAATAAATTCAAAACTATTGTCAGGAAATAGTAAGTCCAACAATCGTCAACACTCCCCAGAATGCCCTTGTGTCCACGCCTCAGGCTGCTACAGCACCAGGATGTCTCCAGTGCAGCGCTCGCAGCAGTTGAACGTTATGTTCTCGTAGCGCGTGTACGTGTGAAACCTGCCGATGCTCTTCTTATTGGTCATAAAGTTTGAGGGGGAGGAGTCGCCAAGTGAAGGGTCTGCATTGTTTTCAGAGCAGGAAATCGGATCTAAAATCTTCAGCACCTTAAGTGGAAAGAGGGAATATGTATGAACATCTGGCTTTTATGGCATATATAAGAACATATAAATGTCATCGGGTGTAGGGACAAAAGCTGTGGCTGCACCTTCTCAGCCATCTTCTCAGCTGGTGTGTTGCATAACTGCTCAGCTGTTGTGCTGCCTTTCTTCATCGTGCTGCTGCTGCTGCTGCTGCGGTTGTTGCCCAGCAGGTGGGAGTTGATGGCATCTGCCAGCTTGTGATTCGCTGCTGCCAGCTCGCCCGTGCTGAGCGGCTGTGCGCTGGGATAGTAGGTCTGCTGTCTGCCCCACTGCAGAGACACCAGCAGCTGCTCCAGAGATCTGACAACAGCAGCACACACGTTTAACATCTCTACCAACAGTATGGAGGATTTAAGCTTTTTCCCTCACCAAAGATCAAATTTGAGTGATCGGGGACCTCTGGCACACACATACACACACTGCTGTGTAATATTTTTAAGTGTATAAAGTGTACATCAAGAGTTTTTGTTGTCCTTCAGTTATCAAACTCATTGGATAGATTTTTTTTATTTTTATTTTTTTTATAAATTGGATTCACTTATGATCAATTCTATTTATGAATAATGTGGAATATAAATATCCCACCGATAACACTCACCTCATTATATTATGCTTCACTTTAAACTATATTACCCAATGCTTATACTCAGATGGAGACTCAGACTGCACCTAAGTTCACAATAACAGACAAGATCTTTTCTCTATCATTCTCCAGATGTATGACTGTATGTCTAACCTCTACTTCCCTCTCTCTTCTCTTATCTGTGAACAGCCTTCTTACTTTCTCATGGGCACTGCCCCCCCCTGTTCCTCCCTCTCTTTGTGTGTTTTAAGCAGCTCCCAATGACAGCATCACACTACAGTTTAATAACCAATCTGAGCAACTTTCCATAGGTTACCAAAATCCAATATAGGAGACGATGCGCCCTTGAGCTTTCTTCTGTGTTCACTCTCGAGCCGGAACCTTCTTTGCTCTGTACTGCTTTCTCTGAATAAATCAGTTGCTATACTTCAAAGTTTTAGTCCTTCAACATTTGTCTTCGAACCACGGTGGAACGCTCCTGAATTCTCCACCACAATAACCATTACACTTAATCTAGTAATAATAGATCAGGTGTTAGGCCACGGTGTGTACGATACCTGTGAGTGAGCACCATGTCCCTGGAGAACTCCTCTCTCTCTGACAGCAGGTCCTGGATTGCTCCTTGGGCTTCTCTGGTTTGGCGCTGCAGAGCTGCTCTGGCATTTGTCAGCTCCTCTGCCATGACTCTGTGGAGATAACATTGATCCAGCTGCTCACTCAACGTAACGACAGCGAGTATGTTGTTTCTTATTGATCCCTTGAAGAATTTATATTCTCTCTTCTTCCAGTCCCGTTGAAGTGTCCTGATAGATGCCCGCCCATATAAAGCTCTAATACAAAAACATTCCGAGCCTTTCCACCGCTTTTGCTTCGTCATAAACCACGGTCACCACACGGACTCCATACCTGCTGGCCAGGAACTTGCTCCTCCAGACGTCACACTGGATGCTCATACGCTCCAGTTGCTCCGCCGTGTGTGCCAGACTCCGACCCAGAGCCTCGTTCTCTAGGATCAGCTGGTTCTTCTCCCGTGACAGACGCTCAAAGTGGTACTGAAGGTCATCGCCCACTGAAGCCACTAACAGTTTCTTAAGCTCGCGGTTAACCTGGCACACGGGACGAATACAAGTTACCCAGTTTCTGACTTGGCCGACAAATATTAAATGAGGAAATTAACCATTTCCTTGGTTTTAGTGTTGAATACTGGAAAAATAAGATATGGTCTTACTGCCAAGATCACTACAGCAAATATGTAAAAAAAACAGGCGTTATTGCACTTTGCATTGACAGTACAGATTAGCGTATATGTCCACTTACGTACTTCTTGTTTACTATAGTACCTGTACTAGTACCTGTACAATCCAAATGAAATTCCACAGAAACTGTATGCGCCTCACCTCTGTCTGCACACGGAGCTGATTGGAAAGACCTTCCTTGTCTTGCAGCAGCCTGCGCTCAGAGTTCTGCAGCTTCTTCAACTCTCCTCTCCAGTCCTCCACCAGAGGCAGTGGAGGAGTGCCTTGCTCCTCGGCCTGCTGCCCAGTGTCTCCTTTCCCTTCGGCGGCCACTGCGCGTCCTCTCCGGCTTATTGCAGCGCGCGGAACAACGATCCTTACAGCCTCCACCTCTGTGCAGGCCTCTCGACTCACCTTGCCGAGATGGAGCACGCCAAGAGGTTGGGTAGCGGGATGGGTGGATTTGGGGCTGTGTTTGGGGCTGGACACCTTGAGGAGGGGAACTGCAGGCAACGCCGGTGGCAGTGTGTCGGTGACGACCTCCAGGATGGTCGGAGGTTTGTAAGTTTCCATGCCATCACCAGGGCCTCTGACTGCCACATGGGCAGAATCTGGAAGAAGTAAACAAAGTGTTTTACACCATGTTCACACTAAAAACAAAGTGTTCAAGGTGATCCAAATTAGGCGTGGAGCATTTTAAATACAAATATGAATATTTGACTGAGGATGTAGTGGGTTCAGAGAGGCTTGGGCTAACTCTGCAAGTCGGATGAGAAAAAGTGAGTTGCCTTAAAGTCACAATAACAATGTAAGAACAGAAAAAAAGAGAAGGACGAATATGGACTCATCTCACTCAGACAGTTTTCGCAAGACGTCTCCTCAGTTGTGTGTGACTGACGAAACAGGAGGGAAATGAAAACAATCTGTCACCACACATCAAGATGTTTCAACAGCACATACCTCTCACAGCAGCCGTCATGGTGGAAGCAAGTTAATTCAGGAGAAAGGTTTGATGAGTGAGGGAATGGGCAGGGTTGTCCTATACCAAGACAAAAAGGAAAAAGGGTTGTTAACATTTTGTACCTGGTCAGAAATGTAAATACAAAAAGCCTTTTCAGGAGTTGAGTCTCTGAATTCTAGCTGATAATATGAATCCGATCAGCTGGTGTTGAGAAGCTTGATCTCCATTAGGACATGAGATGAAATAATCTGTTTCATAAATTAAACAAATTACAAGATGAGCTATATAAGCAGGTGTGTTTTGGTGCAGTGCCTGGAGGCACTAATATAATAGATTCTGCTTGAACTGGTGAAACGAATACATTGTTTTTCACAGTCCAGGTGGGAAAAAGTATTTGAACTCTTATATTTGATACCCAGTAGAACCAAACCTACATCAAATGTTTACTGTAGCTGCTGATCAGACTTGCACAACAGCGAGGAGGAATTTTAGACCATTCCTCTTGACAAAACGTCTTCAGTTCGTCGATAAAGCTGGGATTTCTTGCATGAATAGCTCTCTTCAGGTCACGCCACGGCATCAGGTCTAGACTCTGACTGGGCCATTCTTCATTCTAACCCACTCTGTTTTCGTTTAGCAACAGATGTCCAAACCCTGGATATCAATGAAAAATAAATGCAGAAATCATGGCAATAAAATGCTATAAATACAAAGTTCAGTCTGAAGTTACAGACTTGTCCTATATGTCTGTATTTAAATGAAAATCCCCAATTTTTCTCTCCGGTTGTCACTGTGCCACTGGAAGCTCTCAGATACACATCATTTTTGTATGTCAGATAGCATCATATTCAACGGGGCTAATGGAGAACTGGTTAACAATTTAATCATACGTTGAATAAGATATGATAATCCTTTCTTTGTCCCACAACGGGGAAATTTGCATGATAATGAATACTATTCTCCCGTAAACTTAACGAGGCTACTTTATTTACAACCTAGTGTGCTTAATCAAAGGTCACGGCTAACAACTGAGCTTTTACCTTTACTGATAAACAGACACGAAACTGGTAAGCTAGTGGCTAAGCTAAGTGTTTCCAATGCAGAGAACCGGCACTCAACGGGACGTTTAATAGCTACAATAATAAATGGCTTATAAGAGTAAATTGTACGGAGATTTGTGAGTTAAAGTGTTAAACTAAAACACAAAATTAGTTAGCGTACATACCTTATAACAACAACGGGTCTATCTTTGCCAGACAACTCGCAGACAGCAGATGAGTTTTGTGACCGGACACAGTTGGCCTGCCACGATCCACTTCAGACAGTTTTGCCCTGAGTTTGGTCTAACGACAATATATCGCCCCATAATCCACACAAATCCCGCTTCCCTCGCGAGCTTTGTCACACCAAAGCCAAATCTATTAATCTAATCATAATATCCATCAATTATTATACAATATATGCGCGTACTTTCGGTCGCCGGAGTTTGCCAAGGTACGCAGATTGGCAGAAACTACAGCCTGACAGACCACATTGCGGGTCACCAGAACTTCTCCAAAATGTTAGTTCCGTTTTTTACGTGGACACAAAGCTGATCTCTAGTCAGCTGGCGGGTCATTGTAACAATAATTCAAACAAAGCGCAATGTTCAAAATCTGATTGGAGACCAGAAAGTGGATACAACCCAGCGCTGAACTATGACAGCGGAATAGCCCCGGTTATTACCAATGCGGAACCTTTAGACGGAGTTAATGTGTGCTGTACGGACAGTACTTCTGTTACAACCCCTTTTAAACCCCCATAAATGCGGTTTATTGTTTTCCACTCCGCTGGTGGTGCAAATCCATTGGAAAATGGCCAATATGGTAAATATAATTAACTTATTATCGTTTGTTTTTTCAGTTTAGACAGTTTGATATTGATCATGGGAGTGCACGGATTGTGGAGGCTGCTGGATAGCACAGGGAAACCCATTAACCCAGAGACACTGGAAGGCAAGGTCCTAGCTGTGGGTATCCTCCCCCCCGCTCTCTCTCTCGCTCTCTCTCTCTCTGCCTGTCTTTTTTTGTATGTGTTCCTAATGTCTTCTGTTAAGCCATACAAGCATTAACCTTAACCAGGAGCCTCCAGACATCAGTATATGGCTGAACCAGGCAGTGAAAGGGGTGAGGGACCGCGATGGCAACAGTGTCCAGAACGCCCACCTCCTCACTCTCTTCCACCGAATCTGTAAGCTGCTGTTCTTCCGCATAAGGCCGGTCTTCGTGTTTGATGGGGACGCGCCGCTGCTGAAGAAGCAGACTCTGGTATGTCTTGTGGTCCGTGTAACAGATTCCCCAAACGAGATCTGCAAGCGTCAGATGTGACTCTGGTTGTGGTTCTCCTGCAGGCTTTGAGGAGGCAGAGGAAAGAGGAGTTAAGCCGTGAGTCGAAACAGACCAATGAAAAACTCCTCAAGACGTTCCTGAGGAGACAAGCTATCAAAGCGGCACTTGGAGACCGCAGGTAAGGTAATCTTCAGGGATGGTTAGATCATGTAACTCCAGAGCCGTATGAGATCCACTTGCTATAATGACTTCACCTCTGTCTTCGAGATGGATTGCCACCTCTCCTTGCAGAGTTGCTGTGCTCTCTCTGGTTGTTTCTGAATCATCCCTCCTATTGTCTCTGCCACAGTAAGGATCCTCTGCCCAGCATCTCCAATGTGAGGCGAGATGAGGTGGACGACATCTACGTTCTACCAGCCTTGCCACCAGCAGAGGAGCAGGAGAAGAACAGGTCAGAGGCCTCAGAAGGGTTTCAATTCCATAGTCATCAGTGATTCTACATTGTTGTTTTTCCTCCAGTCGTTTGTCTTTGATTGCGAGCTGATGGGTCGCAATCACAGAAAGGCAGGAAAGCTTCAGATATGTGATA
>OMOW01025185.1:2251-12349 GCA_900312555.1 Lamprogrammus exutus | reverse complement strand
TTGTTAAAAGCTCCCAGCAGTTCCCACTTGACAAGAACAGGCTTCCCTTTCTCTGCGAGATGATTTCCACACCATTAAAAAAAAAAAAAAAAAGAAGCATAAAAAGCTTCCTTTTCTTTCATGTTCTTGTCACCAGCAGCTCTGCACAGCCAAAGCCCCATTACTGAACTCAGAAGTGTTTTATGAACCAACAATGGCTTGTTTGAAAGGATTATTTGAGTTGGCTCCTTTCCATGTTTTGCTACTGACGATGGAGCTTCCCAATGCGCTTTTATGATAGACATTAAACATGGAAATGATTCTAATGTTCCTCCCTCTCTTTGACTGAGACGGCACGAAAAGTTTAGTAAAAGTAAAAACATATCATTGACTGTCCTCTCCACCAGAGCTCTGCTTTGACTTTAGACTGAGAACTGTGACCTTTTGCATCAAGAAGACAATTTAGATACGTATGGATGAAATGCACAGCGCCAGATTGAATGTGTTGTCACGGGGAAATCGTCTCGCGCAACCACGTCCCCTCGTTCTTAAATTCCCTTTACGGGCCTTTTTTCGCGTTCATCCTGAAAGTGTTTTGCTCATTTACATATTGAGGAAATTATTGACGAATCACACCGTTATGCAAAAATTAAAACCTGTTTCAATCTATCGGTTAATTTCAGCGGGATGAAATTTGGGTGACGCTTTGAAATTAATTTGGTCCACGTGTATTAGTAGTCACAAACAGCAAACTTTAAACCCAAAATAATGCAGAGTAACACATTTGACTGTTAACAGCTCAGCGAGGTGGTACAATAAATGAGGCTGAAATATTCACCTGGTGTATTTTGTCCTGTTACTATGTATGGTGTGGTGGGACAGGGAGGCGGATCACAGTCATCTGAATCTTCTCTTTGCTGTGCAGCTATAAGGAAGTCTTTGACAAAGTCAAAGTATTGTGCTGTCGGCCACCTCTCTATTCTGTAGTGGCACTCAAAGTCATTCATGGCCGGCTCCTGAGAATACAAAAACGGTACAAAGAAAGTCACATTTCTGCTGAAATATTTAGTGTAGCAGGCGAATGATACAACCATGAAGTGACTTACCACCGACCGACCCATGGAGAACCGCAGTTCTTCGAGCATGAGGATGAATATGCTAATATCTTTTCTATTGGATGAAATGTTCCCAAACTTATGTGCTAAATCTTTTAAACCCTCCTCCAAGAAGAAAACGTTTAATTTTACCCAACACATTCCTCCCTAGAAGCAGAGAGAACAGACACACAGAACAGAATGAGGGTTAGCATCACGGCTGGTCATGCAATATAATGAAATTTACAAAGAGGTCAACAGGAAATCTCCCCAGTTAACCATGATTTTGGCAGTGAACGCCGCATTATGACGATGAAAGAACAGTGACACTGCACAATGTTTACAATTGGCCTGATTGTGGTGCTGTGGCTCATGTCAGGTCACTAAAACCAATATGTTGCTTTCTCTTGGGAACATGATTGCACACAGCAAATGAATGTGACTAATGACTAATGACATGTGATGTGAAGATTGCTTAAGGAGAAAGCTCATAGTTCACCAGAATCAATCTGCTTATTCTTTTTGGGAGCATGAGTGTGAGCGGGACGTTTTACAAGGACAGAGGCAATCATTTCACTTCTATTCATTGGCAGAGACTGTAGACAGTTACCACGATATCTCACTTACCTCTTCTTTTGGAATGTAGTGAACACGAATTATGTAATCTTTAGGAATATTTTGTCTCTGTTAAAACAAAAAAAAGAGAGAGAAATGCAAAGGAAATTACACTCAAATCTTCAAAATGATCATACAGCGGCGACACATTATGTATGAATCTGGAATGAAACAGAGACGCAGCTGTGATTATGATCTTGTGGCACACGGTGGACATTGTTTGTGGTAGAAAGCACCTCAACTAAGTGAGCCAAACACACTTATTTGCGTTTGATCTTTTATCTCTCCACAAGTTTGCAGAACTTTGTCATTACAGTAGCTTTCTCTCAGCTCGCCTTTAGTAAAGAAATGTGCACCTCCCTCACATTTTGACCTGTGTGCATGTCGACTTTGGTGTCAGGCTTTTTGTTTAAAGAATGTATGTTAAACATGATACGCCTGACTGTTCCCTACTGTGAACGAACGAGCTGAAGTAACCCGGGAAGATCCAGTTAACCAATTACCAATGTGTCGGTTAATCTTTTGCACAATTTTAAGGCATTTCCACCTCACTGCAGGGTTTTATTCTGGAAGACTTCCCCCTACTTTTCAGAGGGAAATATTGGACTTTTTACTTCGCTGCATGTAGCAGATTTTGTAACTTTTGTTGCTTTGAACATTCCCTTTTTCCTTCCATCCCTCTGTCTTTTCCTGTTTCATTTCCCTCCGTCTTTCTGTCCTGTGTTTGTTTCCTGTTTTCTTTCCTTCTTCAACTCATCTTATTGCTCAAAAATTCCCTAAAACTGTTGATACAAGATAACTGACACCAAAACTAAACTATACTTTTCTTCAAATGAAGTAGCACAATTTTATTGTTAATGCATGATTTCTTCTACTTAAAACTGTTTTTTCACGGTAGCGTTGTATTGTTTTTGTAATGCTTGTATTCAAGCACATGGGATAGATAGAGGAGTCATTTGTCGAATAAATTAACGTAGAAAGTCAGATTTTCCATGAGATGAAGATGAGCTGATGCTGTGATGCAAAGTTAATTGTACGACGTACTGCACAACTCTTACCAGAGTAGAGAGTTTAGAGATGTCATCAGTCACTGGGTTGACGCCAAACTCACTTGAATGTATCCCAAGCGTGATGAACAGCAGTAAATGGACACAGACACGTATCCAAATCTGCAGGTTAAAAGAGGCAAACACGAGATGTTTTGATATCCTCAGTGACGCATGTCTTTCACAGAAATAACAAGAATGAAATATCCGTAAAATTCATTCAATTCGATGTTGATGAACGGTTCATTTGCGCGTACAAATTGTGAAAAAGAAAGAGCTACTGACACTGTGACTACCACCAACAGTTATGTATAAACCTTCGTCATCAGTGTTAACTCTTTGAACTCTATGTACATGAGGCCTTTTCTCTTACAGCAAAAGACAATTAACAACGAGAGGCCGTAATTCACAGCGACTAAGGGGAATAAGTGGTGCCGCCGGCATGACAAAAAAGTGGACTAAAGTACGCTGTCCACAGCTTAATTGCTTCTTCAAAACACAGACACATGGTCAATAACATCACGGAGGTATTGCACAGATTGAATGGTGAGTGAATGGAGTGATGGTGATGGTGATGGTGAATGGTCCTGGTTTTATGTGTCTGCTGTCCTCAGGGTCATTTCGCGACCCCCTTGGCGCAGTCTCCTAAACCCCACTGGAGCCCAGACAGCCCTAAACCCCCCCAACAATCAGAGGGCCTGACCGAAGCGCGTGGTTTGATTTTATAGTTAGTCGTAAGTAAGGCTTATATACAGTACATATTTGCGTGCTTGTTATGTGCCACAGAAAACCCCCCACAAAATGCTCGGTTCCCCCTCATCTCGAGTGCTCCCAAGCTCTGAATTTACCACTTACGAGCTAATTGTTCTTGTAAGATGGCCACAGGTCTTTTGGCAGACACAGTCAGTACGTTTACATGCGATCAATACATTGAGTATTTGTCCTGACTGCGATTAAGCCGTATACATGCACGGCACCAATGAGTCCGCCGCTCTCAGAGTGTACGTGACGTGTTGCGTAATGGCATTTTGAGGCGAATCTTCCCATTGAGAAAAATGCACACGTGGGCAGTATAAGAAGTAATTAAGATGTTTACATGCCTGAATAATCAGATTTATAAACGCATAATCTAGTTAGTCGGCGTACGCATGCTTCAATTTGTGCCACTTTCAAACGCATTAAAATGTACACACTACTCTTGAAAAAGTCAAATTATTGCCTTAAACGCAGTGTAATCTAAGTTTTTAAGTGCATGTAAACGCACTGACTGAATCAATAAATGTATGAATGAATGAATGAGTAATAAGTGAGCGAGGATAAATGAATTAACGAATGGATGAATGAGTAAATGAGGATGAAAAAATGAATGGTGAGTGAATGAAAGACTGTATGAATGAATATGAATGACCTTCCATAGCAAAACAGGTGCAATAATTTCCACTCCGCTCTTTGCTATCTTCTTGAAATAAACACGAGCGCTTTTCACGTACGTTGGCTTAAAAGCTGCTTATTGCAACTTGTCTGAGCACTTTGGCTAAGGCACAGTGAGTGAGCTGCTTTCAGATCTCGTCGTGATGCCGCCTCAAAGCTGACACGGGCGTCACATGTAGACTTTGAAAAGGCCGACTGTCATGTTACCATGGTTTATGTTGTCACAATGTGCTCACTGTGATAACCAACTCAAAACAACTGGATTGATTATTACACAAAACCACTGTTAGACGTAACTGCACATTTACCTTCTTTTCAAATGATGACAAATATCTCATAACTAACAAAACTCCATATATTACGAATTCCACCTTTACCAGCTAATCAGTGTAAACAAACCCTTGAGCTAGTCTGTAATAATAATAATAATAATAATAAGGGCAATGTATACATCTGCAGGAATTGACAGCTTGCACAAGGTGGTATGAATGGATTACAATTCTAGCACGGAATGTTTATCAGCTAACCATAAGGACTATTCAAGCTACAATCAATTAATTTAAATACACATTTGAGAAAATTGAAGTGTATCAATAATAGCAAAATCCAAGTGAAAATCAGACTGTAAAAGTAACATTTGTAGGATGGTGTTGTAGTTTAATGATTTACAGATGTTTCAAACAGACACATTGCCAGCCAATCTGTCACCCCAATATTTTCCTCACTACTGTTCAGTTTTCAGTAAAAAAAAATGGTCCCAAAAAAAATGAATGAATGAGCTCAGCTTCAGCGTCTGGACTGTTTCTCTCTCTTTGAAGCCGTCTAATGGAGCCCACATTAATGGCTGCCATTCATTTGGCTGACCTCCCACTGTACCGCTCCTCTGTGCCAATCTGAGCTTGTTATGCAATGGACCCACAATTCTCCTCAGACTATTTAAACACAATATGATTCAGCAACCTTACAAAGCAAACCCTCCCTTTGCTAATCAAAGATCCAGAGTGTTTCGCTAATGGGACTCAGCGAGGGGGATAAAAAGAGTCTTACTGAGCCGAACCATGTTTAATCTTCATCCCCTGTGACCTGTGCAACAGAGCATTTTTTTGTCCAGAGTTGATCTAAGAAAAGCTTTGCTGACTGGCAATGGAGCAACTCTCATTCACACATTCATAAATCCTCAATCGAAATTTTCCCCTTCTGCCTGTGAATTCAAATAGGTCATTTTCCTATTGCAGCTGTATGCCTCCAACCTTTTCACGTCAAGTCTGCCTCCCACTTTCTTCCTAATGCTAAATGTTTGTCAAACAAAGCCACAACAGGAAGAGAATGGAACAATGATCCATCAACAGCAGGAAAGGCTAAAGGAAAAGCACCATTTAAAGGGCAGATCAGATGTAATTCAATTTCATTTTGCCTCTCCTGCTTATTAAAACTAATTGCAGGCAGGGGAACATGGTAGACAGGGATAATAAGCAAGCAATGTTTGAGGACATTAGTGTATTAGTGTAATTAATAATAATGCCTACGGGATGCAAAATCTACAATGAGTTCCACCTTGTTTCCAAAATTCAAAAACTTTCCATACAGATTCCATAACCATTTCAGGTCCATTTTACATGGGATTAAAGAGCAGAAAAACAAATCATTGTGAGAAGCAAATATTATTATTACCACTCTAGTGGTTGATTTGTGCTTAAGTTTTTTAAGAACTTCCAGACACAGCAGATTCACCAAAGACTAGCTCATCTGTGTTATTCCAAATGTTCTGATTGTTCTTCGATCATATTAGCAATGTTCAAACAGTGTTTATATGATCTCATACTCAACTGTGCTTTGCTGCTCCACACCTACAGTGATCGAGCACAATCACCCTTTGATGTCTATTTTCACCTCAGATTAGCCTTGACTGGTCTGAGCTGAACTCCCGCAGCTTGGGTGCCTGGTATAGCAAAACAAAGGACCTGTGACCAATGTGGTTTCTCCCTATGATCTAACACACAGTCTGATTTATTATCTGCTACTTCCACTCAATCATTAGTGTCAGAGAAGAAAATATTCAACAAAAGGTTTCCAATATCTCTCTACAGGGGAGATCTGATGTTGTATTTTAAAAGCATGGCCACCATGCTGCTCAAAGTTTCAAGGCTTCAGAAACATTTAACTACTTTTCCATGAATGGGAGTTTCAGTCAAGACAGTTTCAGTTTGTTTAAAAGATAATAAGAAAAGTTTAAAAAAAATACATTTGGCCATATTAAATAAATAATACATAATGCAGGTAACACCACACTCCAGTGATGTTCAATGTACATCTGCACTCTACACATTGAAAGCTGCGTGACTGAAGCATGGAAGCACAACGCTACACAATGCTTTAACAATAAAACAGCAGAGATTAAGAAAAGAATAAAACAACAAAGTTGCGAAAAAAGGTGAGATACCAAAGCAGGAAAATAAATAAACAATACAGATAAAACTTTATAAAACTAAAGTATACTCCCAATAAAAGCAACATACAACAGAGTACAGATAAGTGACCTTAAGGGAATTATTTAAATGATTTGGCAAGCCTCAGATACTCAGGCAAGGAGTCCAAAAGCCAGGAAACATCTCACTCATGACAAACTAAATAAAACTGGTGAATGAGTCACCAGCTTTTAGAGGCCCTACGAGCTGTCCATCATGGATATAGTACAGAAAATGCAGCACATACTGAGTACAGACAAATCAAGTCTAGACTTCCATACGGTCAACAGAGTGGAAGCATATTTGGAATTTTTCTAGTTGTTCATGAAAGAAATCAATTTGTGGCAGCGTGAGCTTGAATGGCATGAAGACCGTGAGCCACAGTGTGTTTGAAGCTGAAGGGAACACTGACTGGCAGATAATGGAAAGAATATGGGTTCCAGTGGTGTGAAAACCTGTTCAAAAACCCAGGTGTGAATGTGTTTTTATGGGATTTTTGTTTATGTTGAAAGAGCGATTTGCTCAAAATGGATTGCACATGTGAACCAGCTAAGGGGAACTGTATAGCTGAAGGGGAGATCTGCAGCCTAATCCCTTCTGTATTGTTTATAAAATGACTGAGAAAGTCACATTTTTCACTGAGAGCTTCGGAGAACAGAACCGTAGGAGTACTGATTAATGAACTAAAAACCCTGGGATTATGAACACGAGGCAAGGCGACCAGAATAGTGAAATACATGCCTTCTGCTTGTTTCACTGTGATTTAAAATGTTGCAATTAATCTGTTTGTCTGTTAAACCCTAAAAAGGGATCCACGAATTTCAAACTTCAGAGGTTTGCCTCAGCAGATTGGCGAGGATGTGCATAGAAACACCTGAGGCAGAGGGAGGAGAGTCTAACATAGTTGGAGTGGTGTGGTGTTAAGATGAAAGACGTAGGGCAACAACGTGGAGGCTGGACACTTCTGTCATATAAGCAGATACATTTCAGAGAATCTTTTAGGAGAAATAGGGCTGAATTTGGGGCTCTGTGAATTCAAATCTGTAGATACAAATTGATAAATTTGGCTATAATCATAAATCAATCACAAGCCATAAGATTTCCAAGATACATTTTATGAGTCTTTACACAGAACTACACCACCTCCTTGTCTTAATGATCATAAAGTGAAATTTATGTGGGCAAGTTCATATTAAGGGGATGTTGAAATCACTGAGACTCAGCCGTGATTGTAATCAAGTAATAAAATCTGATATATAAAAAATCTTATTGGCTGGGGGGGGCCTTACTTTAGAAGAACTAAAGACAGTTCAGACATTAAATTATTGAAGTTTTTAAATTGTACTGAAATTCATGGTAATTCCTTTGACCTTGTTGTGAGAATAAAGGTCAATGCAAACAGGGCAACAGCAAGATATAATGCCTTAGCCATAAAAACTTATGCCAGCCTATAATCCTGAGACTTTATGAGACAGAATTAACTGCCTGTGATTTAAGCCATATGAAAGCTCGGGCTGCAAATGTTCTGCAAAGTAGTATGAAGTTTATTACTTTGTGAGGCTGCATGGAAGTTTTAATTTTATTACTATTGCTGATAGCAATGTTCATTTAAATAACAATCTAAGTCGCTGAAATGTTATGAAAACTGTGTGTGTCAAATGATTTCACTTGGCTTGACTGTCAAAAGCTGCCAAAGTTCAGAGTTAGGACACAATTAACCTCTAATGGCAAAAATTACAAAAAACACTTAAGTGTAATTTAGTGATTATTTGCCTTAAAGTTGATTTGCCCATCAAAGGTTTTAATATTTCCCTCTAATAGATAAACTGAATGGCAACAATTTAAATTCCTTGGTGGATATGATTGCACCCCCCCTCATTTTCCTGTTATACCTGATTTGGGCTGAACTGGTGAAGGTCATACATTACATGCACTCTTTCAATTGCTATCCTTGATCTTTGCTTGCCATATGTTTAAGAACAGGCACAAAGAAACTCTTATTTCAGAGCTGGCCATACATTTAGCTAATTGCTGTGTATATTTGGCTAAAATGGCACAAAGGTCTCAGCTAAATTGTGAACAGAGAAGCTATATAATGCCGAAGCTCTATGTCCCAAGGCCCAGTCACATTTGGAATCTAGCCGCAAATTAAATTTGTTTCAATGGAATCCAATCAGACAGTTCACTTGTGATAGTGAGGAAACTCCATGTGAGCTCCTATCAAGGTCAACCTCAGTCAACGTTCTGTCGAGAATTTAGAGGGTCGACCTCTGAGGGGATGGCCATTCAAAGAGATGGATGAGTTGTTTACCGGGACTGCCTATCATGACGTTGCAAAGCAAACTGAATTCACAGAACCAATTCCTGATGTGAACAGACACGAAGGCCAGAAGTACCAAAACCTCAAAGACTTGAGCTGTCGTCACCAGTAAGATCGATGTAAGTGTGAGTGCAAGAGTGTGCAAAGTCTCAAAGTGTGATGTGATGAGGTGGACTACACTGACATGTTACTTGTGCATATGTACAATAGTTTGATAAAGCTGAGTCTGTTTCTCATATGTTGAATATAGTAATAGATACATACTGTATTAGTCACATTGTTTGATCAAATCAGACGAAAGCAAATAATATATTAATTAATATACTAATATATTTAGACCTTC
The DNA here is from genome assembly GCA_900312555.1 of Lamprogrammus exutus. Classification (NCBI taxonomy): domain Eukaryota; kingdom Metazoa; phylum Chordata; class Actinopteri; order Ophidiiformes; family Ophidiidae; genus Lamprogrammus; species Lamprogrammus exutus. The sequence continues at coordinate 3,056 of OMOW01025185.1, read as the reverse complement.
CTTCAATGAACAAAGAACTTCTCACTAAACTTGCTGCAATGCTCATGTGAACTTGTACACTGAGATGCTCCTTCATTTGATACATTCATTACACAATATAATATATAAATCCAAACAGCAAGATTGGAATTAAACTTCCAGTCTTGTTTTGCCGTGAACCCTCTCATTTTAACAAAAAATAGATGGGAGAGGACATCTTCTAAATAAATGATGCCAGAGTAAAACCAGCCAGTGTTTCTAAAAGTTATAAAAACGTTCAGGCACCTGAACCAAACAGATCAATAAACAACAGGCTTTATTGAAGGGGGAAAGGGGTCTAAGCGACGCACTTTGAGTAACAACAGACTGAAGGCACTGCAATACAGTGATCTCTAATGGTGAAAATGCTGCCCGTTTTTGTCTGGTGCTCTAAAAATGCTGCTATTTTAGACATGAAGCACATCAAAACTGTGTCCAGATCAAATGATTCAGCCAATCAGAATGAACGTTGCCCTCTGAAGCCCTCTCATGCATCATTGTCAGGTGCATTACGGCTCTCAAAGCCAGTTGGCCTGCTTTTCTTCGTCACGTTGATGCTGAGGGTGATTACCCTCGTCTCATTTTCCACCACCACTTTGAACCCGAGGCATCATTAGCTGAACAGGCTCTCCAGACTGCCGGCGTTGTGGCCCTCTTCACCACTTAATCTTATTAGAGCCGAGCAGTCTGGAGAGCCTGTTCAGCTAATGATGCCTCGGGTTCAAAGTGGTGGTGGAAAATGAGACGAGGGTAATCACCCTCAGCATCAACGTGACGAAGAAAAGCA